>RQTK01001307.1:666-24918 GCA_003991915.1 Elysia chlorotica
TTTTTTTATTTTATTGGGGGTGGGGGTGGGGGGGGGGGTAAAAAAATATTACCAAGCCCCATGAGCTCAGTTCCTTCCCAATTAATACCACGCCCCATGAGCTCAGTGCATATCCTAGGACCGCTGTACTTGCTAATGCTAAAAGTACTTCAGTGATGCCCGCTTGCTCACATTTCTTTTAGTACTGAATTTTTTTTCTGCAGTAAAGCAGGACTTGTACACGGGGTGTGTTCTTCTAAGATTAAGTCAGGAGCAAGGACATCTAATATCTTTGTATAGGGGCACTCCTGCCGCCAGCACACGATCGGGCTTTGATCAAGGCGTCCAAAAATAGAAGGCAAAGTCACCGAAATATACAAAAACTGGCAGCAAGAATCAAAGTGAGCCATTTTATAAACATCTTCGCATTACGCTGCGCAACTATTATTTAGCAACAATAGGTATCAAATAACCGATCTTTTATGAATTACCAAAATAACTCAAAATAGTGCGAACATAGATAGAACAGTTTACATATTTGCAGTGTAGGCTGATCCTGTGGGCTGAAAATACTCTCTACGTATCACTCCGCCCTATCTATGCTTAAAATTAAAGGAAATAAAATCACTTGTATCCTTGGTGTACCAAAATCTTTTCACTTCTTTCAATTCGGTGACTTGGCCTTCTATTTTTGGACGCCTTGGGCTTTGATAAATGAAAACTGATTCGCTTCGGTATAGAATACATTTACTATGGAGCATATGATGGCGTACATGCAACCAAACGCGGAAAAACCAGAGCTTTTGCAGCGATGGGGATTACAAGATATGAAGAGATTTGTCGCGAAAAAGGAAAATAGCATGTAAACATTTTGTTTTCTTTAAAAAAAAAAGGTACAAAAATACAACAGCAACAAAAAAAGGAAGGATGTAGACCCAAGAAAGGATGCCCAACATAACCCACGGTACAGACGCTGTCTTACCTGTACGACGTCTGTTTCCGGATGGTGAACGTGGACAGTCGGTCCGCAATATTCTCCCCATCAGAGACGTCGCTGAGTCCGGAGCCACGCCTATCCACTCCGCTGTCATCCAGTAGCTCCGCCCCTTCTATGCCACAGATGAGCCCGCCCTCAAAGGAGGCGTCAACTCCGGCGCAGGCCACGATGGCAGGCACGGCTGTGTGGGCGGAGCTTGACGCACTGTGGGCGGGGCCAAGCGCGTGGTAGGCGCCGTGCTCCATGTGTGGCAGCGTCCAGCTAGCGCCGGTGCTCCTGAAGGCCACACTGTCCGCCCTGACGCCGGGGTCTCTGTGTCGCTGGTGGGGGGCAGGCGGGGAGAGCCTCACATGCCAGGGACTGACACCCGAGTAAGGCTGGCTGCTCTTCTGTACAAGATCTGGAGACAGGATACAGGCCATTAATGTAGTTTTCCACAAAAGTCTTAGTCTTACATATTATTATCTACAGGTCGGAGGAGTATTTGCAAAAAACAACGATACAGCAGACCATTAGAGTACAACGATGTGCCCCGCTTAGAACCTCGTCAAGTGAGTACAGGTTGGTGGGTTGAGTTGGTTTTAACGTCCAACATCAGCACTATATAGGCTATATTGTGGACGGACCCCAAGACGAACGTCTGACAATTGTATGTGCTGCCACACACGAGACAGGGCGGGGATACCATGGCTCCTGTCTCAGCCGGTCTCAAGTGAGTACAGAGTCTGGGACCTAGGATTATAGCAGGGTAGATTGAAGACCGTGATCACGCAGGCCATTTTCTGGAGTCATTATTGAGGTCCTAAATGTGATTATCTTTCACAAAATGCATCATGATATTCTAATATAGCTCCATGCGTTACAATTAAATTCTTTCCAACAGAATCAAACTAGGCAAGTCCAATGAAATGTTTTATTAAGTTTAAAAAAAATCTCTTTGTACTACTGGTTCTTATGATATATGTAAAAATTAAAGTTTTGGTCTGAGACAGTGTAACGTAGAGGAAGGAAAATTATTTTTTCAATAAGTAAGGATAAAGCAGACCTTTTAAAAGTACATATCAATTATTGACTGGATTTCCACGGGAGAAAAAGAGTTCAAGACTTATATCTAGATATAGGCTGCTGTGTTGGGCAAAATTACAAATAGGGGGCGCGGTTAAATGGGGTCTACGTTAGTAAACTGCAGGTACCACAAATCAACTGATTAGAAAGAGAAAACGCAGAAAGAAAAACGCTGTCGCCAATTATGACCTATAAGGCAGCAGGCCACCGTGAACCAGTGAAAACTGAATACTTTAGCTTGGCAATCCACAGGAACGCACAAACAGGAATGTGCCAAACTCGTTTGAATGTTTATCAAAAGAGAGAGACAGACAGACGGATGGATTAACAGAGAGAGAGAGAGAGAGAGAGAGAGAGAGAGAGAGAGAGAGAGAGACAGACAGACAGACAGACAGACAGATAGGCAAACAGACAGGCAGACAGACAGACAGACAGACAGACAGACAGAGAGACAGACAGACAGACAGACAGACAGGCAGACAGAGAGCGAGGGTAGGGGGAAAGCGAGAGAAAGAGAGAGCTTGAGAGAGAGAGGCGAGAGAGAGAGAGAGGTGGAAGAAAATGAACGGCAGGCAGAGAGACAGACAAAATTGCAGCAGACACGTAGACGCAGAACTAATTTTGAAGGAGCAGAGACACCGTGAAGACACCGTGAGAGCACAAGCCCCATCTCTGCCACCAGTGCGGCGACTCCTGAGCAGCCATCACTGGTCTCCATGTCAGCCCGGCAGCGCTTCCACCGGGGCAAAGTGTCGGCACGCGCACAGGTAAGTGGTCCAGGATGTCGCTTTCATTAGCCGCAAACTACCCAGACAGGTGCTTTCTGTGCCAGTATCATCTACGTGTCTCTGTCTCAGACTACATCTCTCTCTCTTTCTCTCTCTCTCTCTCTCTATCTATCCCTCTCTCTCTCTCTCTCACTCTCTCTCTTTCTGTCTGTCTGTCTGCCTCTATAGCTAGATTTCTCTGCCTATATCTTTCATCTTCCTGCCTCTCTTTCTCTGTGTCTATCTGCCTGTCTTTTTATGTCTATCTCTCTCTTTCTTTCTCTCCCTTTCTCTCTTTATCTCTCTCTTTCCCTCTCTCTGTCTGTCTTCCTCTGCCTCTCTCTCTCTGTCTCTCTCTCTCTCTTTCTCTCTAAGTTATTCTCTCTCTCTCTCTCTCTCTCTCTCTCTCTCTCTCTCTCTCTCTCTCTCTCTCTCTCTCTCTCTCTCTCTCTGCTGCTTCACGGCCGGTGACAAATGAGGAAGGATGGCTAGAGATGAGCTGCACAAATACCACCTAGAAGGGGACAGATAATGACAAAATGCACACCATTGCGAAGATAATAATGGGGATGGTGTTTTGTTGTTGTTGCTATTTTTGTTTCGTTCTTGGTCTTTTTTCTCCTGTGTGTTTGACACCTATCTCACACCGTGTGTATGTAAGGAGACAGGAGAAAAACGTGGCGAAAAAAGTGGCGCCATAAAATTGAGTCCGGTTTGTCTTATCCGTCATAGAAGTTAAAGACAAATTCACGGAGCGATGCAGGGGGACGGCCCAGGAAAATAGCGCGCGGTTTCTGGTCGGAAGGCTGAAGTTCGATCCCCTCCCCACTATTGGGCGCCGCGTTTTTTTCCTACTGGTTGTGTGAGAATAATATTTCCAAGCAAGTGTCGGGCATCCCGCTCGTTGGTCCCAACGCCGTAAGAATATTTCTCCGGACTTTGGAGACGAAGATAAGAAGAGAATTTTGCTTTCTCCTATTAAAATGATATGAGTGAATGTAGAGCTTACAAACTGCACGCCTGTAGAGAGATGTCTCAGTTCTGTGGCGCGACCTGTGCGACAATCAATATCCGTCAGGCTCGTAAATCACTTTCTTACACTTTTAAAAGGACAAGAAAAAAGTGTTACGTACCGCTACAAGAATATTGCGTTTGAGTTATGGTTCGAGGATTATTAACAAACTTTTAATGACGAAACAGAATACTTTTATTAACGAGGCTTACAAGTCGGTAGACTGAACAAGACTGAGGTGACACTGATGGAACGACACGTATATCAGTATGTACAATAGTGCGTGCGGTAACAAAGGGCGGAGAGGAGGAAGACAGAGTAGACAGAGACTAGAGGCGCCAGGATGGCGAATTCTGTAGGTCATAGGTGTGGCGCAGTTACATTCATGTTTCCTCAAAGTTCTTAAAGATAGCGCAAAATCTACGTTAGTAGGTACAAGGGTCCCATATGCTGAGATCCCGGGGAGTTTATATTAAAAAAAAAACAAAAACAAAAAACAACGTGTGGTGGGCGGAGCGAAGCATGACTGTACGGTCGGTCACCCCCCACCCCCCACGTTATAGCGTGCTTGGTTCAGGTGAAGAGCTCTTGTCCCGGGGTAAGGAGCATCAGATCGGATCTACTGCCTGGGAGCCGGGTAGAGGTCAGGAGTGCTGGACGTATGGATTTTCATTAGCTAGGCACTTTTTATAAAGACCATAAGTAAAGTAAAATACTGGATGTTCTTTCGTCTTTCTTTTTTTACTTCAAAATTTCATAATAAGAGGTTAAGAGCAACGCTACATAATTTGAACAATAACAAAGAAATAACAAAAGAAGAACCATTGGTCTGTAAGTGTCTTCCTTACTGCGCAATAATATTTAAAACCATCCGGTAAGTTGATAGGGGAAAAAATCAAAAGTGGGACTCAGTCTAATCTCTTTTGGAAAATCTACACTGGCTTTGGTTTAAAAAGTTGGCAAACTTTCATTCCGGTGTAAAACTGGTCAGGAACAAAGTGAGGGAAACAGAAATAACAGTGAATTTAAACAAGTGTTACGAAGAGATATCATACAAGATGTGCCTTGGACTTGACGACCCAATTTTCGCTGAATTTTTGCTCAGCTCACGTCAGTGAAAATTCACTATTGGATGGCGTTATTAGTATGGTTTAAAGAAGGCTCTCTTCAAGACAGAGGCGCAGAAATCATACAGATTTTTAGATGGTATTTGAATAAAAAAAAATGTAAGGATCGAATGATCTTAAAAGGAATAAACATATTGAGATTACTTAAGAGACAAATTGAAAAAAAGACATGGGTATAGAGCAGGAGAAAATAAGAGAAAGAGAGAGGAGGTAAGAGAGAGTGAGAGAGAGAGAAAGAGAGAGAGAGAGAGAGAGAGAGAGAGAGAGAGAGAGAGAGAGAGAGAGAGAGAGAGAGAGAGAGACAGACAGACAGACAGAGAGAGAGAGAGAGAGAGAGAGAGAGAGAGGGGGGGAGGGAGAGAGACAGATCAGACATATATACAGACAGAGATAGAACAGAAACAGACAGACACAGACAGACACAGACAGACACAGACAGCAACAGACACACAAACAGAGATAGAGAGACAGAGACAAAGACATATAATTGAAGGCAAGCAGGCTGATAGAGACAGGCGTATAGATTTTCCTCTTGCGATTAAAAAAAGTGTAGAGGAAAACTATGAGAGGCACTTTATTTTAGAAAAGACCATTTTCCCAGTAGCTCTTTCATTCACACATTGCGTATAATTCAAGAAAAGCTGTGACTGATACAGACAGAAATCACAAAAGGAACCGTTCGATTTGTTGGAACCAGGCTCTGGAAACAACAAAGGAATCTGAATCTCGGCCTACGGCTATGATCAAAGTCGGGGAGAGAAAGAGGTCCCGGAGGGGTTAGGCCGCTCTTTCGCTTTATCCATCGCAGACTGTTACAATATCAGCTTGTCACAGAATAAACGGCATGAATAGCCATCGCAGACGCAGGTTCTCTCTTTTTGTAATGTTAAGTGTGATTGAATGAAACAAGTTTAGAAACGGTTACCGCAACAAATGTAGAAATGTATAACGGAGTTTTTTTTCGAATGTAAAGCGTGCGCGTTGTGTGTATAACGAACGTTACCTGACATGACATTACCAAAGGCTTTTGATGGCTGTCTCTCTGAGGTTTTGTTTGCGATGCGTTTAGACCATATCAAGTGAAACACTTGATGCAAGGATTCCTGCTTTATTTAACATGATGCCATCAACGGGATACCATCAAAACTTGATGCAAGGATTATCGTTTATTTAACATGATGCCATCAACGGAATATCGTCAAAACTTGATGCTAGGATTCCTGCTTTACTTAACCTGATGCCATCAAGGGGATACCATCAAAACTTGATGCAAGGATTCCTGCTTTGTTTCACAAAATGCCTTCGACGGGATACCATCACAACTACCTGAAACCGTTTCGCCACCAAGTTGTTCGCTTCATTCCATTAACGTCTAGCACCAGCAATTAGGCTAAATAGGGGTCTATTTTTAACAGAACAACACAATTTTGTTTTTAGTGCGTTGTATGAACTATAAATTTAGAATAATATGATTTGTTCACGATGAGAGTAAAACTAGAGTGATGACCATTTCTGTAAAGTGTGATACGTATTAGGAGCTGTTTTGTCCCCAAGTAGTTTATCTAGTTGCATTTTACGCAACTAAGTCCATAATGGCGGGCGGGTTCCAAAAATGACTTTAAAAAAGTTTCGTGCTGCCACACGGCCAGCAAGTACCCAACTGCGGGGTGTAACGCAGCTCAATATTTTATAGCAGCCAGTTGGATCATTACGATAGTATCAACTACATGGCATCGTGGGAATCTCTGACTAAGCACCGGGCTGATAATTTTTTGGGAGACTATTGCCTGAACCAATAAGCTCCACACAGAATAATAATATACGTGTAAGGCCTAAAGTCAGAACCTTGGTATGCAATCTTAACAATTGAGTGATCTTTGTAGGAGAAGAGTTCTCTTCAAAGTCAACCACACCCAGGTTCGATAGGACCATTATAGCACGTGCTGCCAAACGGAGGCCGGGCGCGGATACTGACACCTACTCCTGCAGTAGCGGACAAGACAGGGACAAATAAGTCTGCCCGATCTTCAGATCGAACCGGGGAACTCCCGAACAGACACCCATCGGTCTACCGTTTAAGCCAGAGGTGTGTGCGTGTTTGGGGGGGGGGGGGCAATGTGACGTATTGCACAGCTGAATAGTTAAGGCTGCGAGTTTGATTTTCAGTTATCAATTACGTAAGTGGGTACATACTGCGGTGATATGTGACTGAGCTAGGGGGCTGTGATTGACAGGAAGGACTATGGTTCTAACCTCGTTCTGCAGTCTTACCACTTGCGCAATTCACATTTAGTAGAACGCGAAGCTCTCTCCTACAGCTCCAGTCTCCAGATTCCCGTCTCCTGATAACACACGGCGCCGGGACCCCCGAGTGAGATACCCTGGACTTGACCAGTGGAGAGCAAGGTCACCCCGGACCCAGCGTTGGCTCCAGCAATAGTCATGTGACTGACAAGTTGGTAGCTCAGCGTCCAAAGGCTATTTTGTGGACCGCTCTCAAGACCAACGTCTGGCAATTACATGCTTCCACAAAGAGACAATGCGCAAGTTTGTCCCCTCCTCTGTGCAGGAGGTCCGTGTTCGAGGCCCGCGCTAGTTGCCATGTGTTTTCCGCTACTGGTTGGGTCGGTGAGAGCATTAGATGTGATTGACCAAGACCAAGGTGGCCCGTTCTGGGACCCGGCCGCTTGTGACCTCTGAGACATTACATGAGGAGAGAGCTTGGCTGTCTCTGATCTAACATGTTCTTGAGAATTATTCATCATGAATCCAGTTCACGCCAACGATGGTAGACATCGATGCATGGCACTGGAAGGGGGTTGACTCCAATACACATTCTGAGGGGACTTGGTCAGGGAGAACAGTTTTTCTAGAAATGATTTTTCTTGTCGTCGTGTACGGCCACGTAGGCACACAGCACAGCTTATAGTCTGCTAGCTGGGAGTAAAATTGCCAACAAGAATCGACACCCAAAACCAAGTTAAATGGACAACAATAACCATTTCAACAAAGTATGGTAGAAATGTCACACTAGTTTAATAGCTTTCGTTATTTCCATTGCGCAAACCGTGTGGAAAGAGAGAAATCGTTGTTAACCAATATTTTCATGCACAAGTGTTACGTGGACTATCTATGGTTGAACAAAATTTGTTAACGTTATAATACCATCATTTCTTTTTTCAAACGCTTTAAAATCCGTTACAATAAATGAGGGGGGGGGGGGGGGGTTGTTCCGGCATCCCCCTTCCCTGTGAAAAATTCATGGAGAGAGAGGGAGAGGGTGAGAGAGAGAGAGAGAAAGAAAGAATGTGTGTGTGTTAGAGAGAGTGTGAAAGATATGTGATATATGGTGAGACATAGAGAGAGAACCAGTGATAGTGTGTGTGCGTGTGTTAGAGAGAGAACCAGTGATAGTGTGTGTGCGTGTGTTAGAGAGAGTGTGAGAGATATGATGTGATAGGTGAGGAAACAGAGAGAGATACAGAGATAGTGTGTGTGTGTGTGTGTGTGTGTCAGAGAGCGTGTAAAAGAATTGATATGATGTGATAGATGGTGAGACATAGAGAGATACACAGAGAGAGTGTGTGTGTGTGTGTTAGAGAGAGTGTGGGAGATATGATGTGATGGATGGTGAGACATAGAGAGATACACAGAGATAGTGTGTGTGTTAGAGAGAGTGTGAGAGATATGATGTGATGGATGGTGATACAGATAGAGAGAGCGAGAGAACCAGAGATAGTGTGTGTGTTAGAGAGAGTGTGTGAGAGATATATGTAGTGTAAAAGATCGTCAGACAGATAGAGTGACAAAGAGAGAGAGTGTGAGAGATATAATGTGATAGAGAGACAGAGAGATATAGTGTGTGTTAGAGAGAGTGTAAGAGATATAGTGTGATAGATGGTCAGACAGAGAGAGAAACGGAGAGGAAAATGAGAGAGAGAGGAGAGGGATACAGAGAGAGAGAGAGAGTGAGTGAGTGAGACAGGCATACAAACAGACAAAGACGCAGGAACAAAAGCATAAAACGAAGCAGATAGGCAGATAGAAAGGCGACGTACACAAACATACAGGACAAAAGGGGAAGAGGCAAAGACAAGGAGTAACGAAGCAGGCGTTCAATTTTTGCCATTGTTAGTTGCTCCATTTTAATTTACCACATTGATGAAAAGTTGAGGACACTGCCGTAGGCGATTTAATAATTTATAGACAACTTCTTTCTTGCGTTCTTTTTCTTTCTTGTGTGTGTGTGTGTGTTTTTGTTTTTGTTTTTTGTTTTTTTGTGTGTGTTACATTTGAACGTTTTGAATATAGGTTGGAACGGGGGACATTCTTTCATGTCTGTGTTTTGCCCGTGTTTGCTAATGAATGCTGTAGGGAAACAATTACTTTTTATAAAACTTGCTGAAAAGGACGCGACACATCACCAGGGTAAGCAAGCACAACCAGGGCGTAGATTAAGGCGCCCTACTTACCAACAATTCAGCTAGTCAGGCGTCTAAATCGGGAGGTCCGTGTGTTATGTGTTATTGTAGAGAGATTTTACTGGGTCGTATTGGTGCTACATAAAGCACTGGGAAGGGGAGGAAGACAAAAGGTGCCAGGTCCCAAAACTTGTTAAATATTCAAACGTTTTTACAAGAGGAACTGAGTTTACCAATAGCTTATATCTTGAAGAGAGAACTACAGATAGCATTTGGCCATGCGATATAAACAGGTTTTTAATTGGAAACAATTATTTCCTAATCAATTAGACCCAAAAACTGAGGTACGTTAGTATAAATCTACACGGGCACTTCTTTGAAGACTTGCCTAGGTGTGTGTACTGTAAGCACTTCTTGACTGATCCGTGGCTAGATTAGATGATGGTGAGTGTTTTAGAACCAACCAAAAATATATATATATTAATAATAACAACAACAACAACAACAACAACAACAACAACAACAACAACAGCAGCAACAGCAGCAGCAGCAGCAACAACAACAACAACAACAACAACAACAGTCTGATGTGGCTGCAGGTGTCACGCATCAAGTATGTTTTGTTGTGTTGAAATCTAGGTCATCTTGTAGGCTAAGCCTTAGTGAAGGTTGAAACTATGCTATTGGAGAACTAAAAAAAGTAAGGATGTCACAAAAACGCGACAGACAAACAGTGCTCCTGTAGATCTATATTTTGAAATCTAAGTCGTCTTGTAGGCTAAGTCTTATTGAAGGATGAAACTATGCTATTGGAGAACGAAATAAAGTAAGGGTGTCACAAAAAGACGACAGACAAACAGTGCTCCTGTAGATCTATATTTTGGTTTGTAAGATTAACTTTCCACTTTTTAAACAACCAAAGGAGCAGCCCTGCATACGGTACTTTTTTACTTTCACTTTCTATTTGGATTTGAGCAAGAAAAAGTGGGCTTTATGGAGGCTTCGCGCATATTTTTCATGTCACATCAAACTTCATCTGGATCACGCCAGACACTGGAATTGAGATTTTAATATGATTTAATCTGTTCATGATTAGAAAATTACTAACTCGTTTTAACTGATTTAGATTCTCCTTCGTTTCTATTATTGGTAGCATCACGGACGCCACAAAGCTTGGTGTATCTTGGAATTCAGTGGTCAAAGGATGACTGATCATTCACCGCATGCTAAGTCTATAACAAATAAGAGGGTATGGCAGGGATGTCAACGCCAGGGCTAAGCTGTTTGTCTCGTTGATAGCTTCAGTGCTAGGATAAAAATACTCTAAACACACCATCTGGCAATCAAAGTCATGACCCCCGACTATCAACCAATCAAGCGATTCAATAATGAACCTGTAATGATAAAGCGATCTCTAAATAAAATTCGTTTTTTGATCGCTGACTCTAGTCGCCAATATCTACCATGTAATCTATATCTATCTATCTGTCTGTCTGTCTGTCTGTCTGTCTGTCTGTCTGTCTGTCTGATGTCTGTCTTGGAGAGACAGAGAAAGAAATGGTTATTTGCAGAGCGAGACAAAGCCATGCATCTGTTTCTCTCTCTTTTTCTCTTTCTCTCTCTCTCTCTCTCTCTCTCTCTCTCTCTCTCTCTCTCCCTTTCAAATACACTTATTTATAGAGCTGATTTGGAGCTCTAACTTGTACTACTAGGCCCCACTTGCCCTTGTTTTACATTTAAGCTTAACATAACTGAAGGGATAGATAGGAGCCAAGATGACCATAATCAGGTCCGCTAATTAACCCTTGATATTCTAAAGACATGAGTGCCGGTACGTGCGCCATAAAGATTCACTTCTATGCTCTACTTCCCGGCGTTCCCGCGGCTTCTATGGAAACATTCGGAGTTCTGGAGGTATACTCTTGTTTGGAACCAATAACGGCTTTGAGGCGAGTAGAGAGAGAAACAGACAGAGTCGGAAAGTTTGAGACGGAGAGGCAGAAAGAAAAACATCGAAAGACACGGAATCAGAGAGGTAGGAAGATATCTTAGTTTGTGCCAACTATGTTAGTGGACGAAGATCTATTTAATTCGACAATGGTTGTGATTAGTTGTCTTAGTTTGTGCCAACTATGTTAGTTGGCGAAGATCTTTTTAAACGGATAAAGATTGTGAATAGGTATCTTATTAGGTCCCTAAGTGAAAGCATGGGAATCTGGAAATGGTTTAAACACCATATCACCGCTACTCGCTTCAGCTCGTCCATCGTTGTCCTTAGGTCCCCAATGTGGATCACATGTATACGGCACTGTTTCAAGACTAACATCTGACAATGTTACACGCTACTCCCAGATTTCTATCAATAGCACTCTGTGATGCTACCACGCCCACACAGAAAGGGGATATCATGAGATATGTCCCAGGCAGTCAATTTATTGCGACACACAAACAGCAGTGAAGGAAAAAAAAAAACTAGCGCGATCGCAGGATCGACGCGGTACCAGATCATAGAAAATCATTCAGACCATCATCTACTTTTCACTGATGGGTCTTAAGATGAGATCTGCATCGGAGCTGCAGATGCTGCAGGGTGAACGCGAAGGCTTCAATATACACTGCGGAGGTAGTAACGTCCCATGTGCATGGCACTCGACACTGTCTCTGCCTCAAGAAAAGACAAAATTGTAATCTTAGTTGCTGTGCTCGTGTCGTAAATACGTGTACTAACCTCCCGAATCGTAACCCAACACCACATCACTTGGTTAGTCCCCACCCAAGATAGTACCTTCCCTGAGACTGACAAACAACAGTTTCAAACGGTTTCAAAAGATCCATGACCTACGAAGGACGATGGCTTCATAGTTGTAATTCTCGGCTCGACCATAGGGACCAGCCACCCAAAAACAATTGCTCACACCATTCTAACTTGTTTGATACTTAACAAGTTATTATTTCAACATGACAAATATAAAACCTCATTCCTTTTTAGACTTGATCTAATCTTCCAACCAGCTAGTCAATGCTTGGACGAGCCAAGCCCCCGCCATTAGCTTCAGTGGTCACGTGTTTTGCTTGCATCCAGGCAGAAGCATCACCAGGCGCCCCCCAACCACACAGCGGACGAGACCTCACTGGCGTGCAGAAAGCGATCAACCAGCAAAAAAGCCACCGGCTAAAATGGCAATATGGCGATGCAATTCGTGATCAGCGGACATAAATAAACTAGCAGGACCTACCGTGCGCGCGGTGTGTGTGTGTGTGGGGGGGGGGGGACTCAACCGAAAAAAAAAATTCGACCATTCGACCTTTTCTGTAGAACATACATAAGGGTATTACACTACTTATAACAATTATAAGGAAATAAGGCTATTACGAAACTTAGGCGACGAAGATGACGAAGCGTTGCGAGGCTTGGATCCGCCTCAGCCTGTCGGTTGATCAATGTCCAGTCTCCTAGCACAGCAATCTATACATGTAATCGATTCGTCGCCTAAGTGAGTCTTGTGGAAAAATTGCCTGGTGTCCGCGGCTTAGCGGAAGCTTACAGAGGGAGGACTCTAGGACCAGGAGGCTCCCCCTCCCCGCCTGATCCGACCAGACACGCACCCCAGCTCAGCCGCTCCCGCTGGCATTAATTTTCCTTTTCCGGGGCTAAAACATTATTGGCCCCTAGTGGTAATTACGGAAGGCATGCTTTACTTCTCTCCCTTGTCTCCTTAAAACATGAGTGGCCTCGGTGGTAATTGATAATGGTATGTATTACTTCTCTCCCCGTACTCATTAAAACATCAGTGGCTCTGCTGGTAATTGATAATGGTATGCTTTAACTTCTCTCCCTATTCTTTTTACTATTCTTTTAAATACGTTATTGGCCCCTAGTGGTAATTACGGAAGGCATGCTTTACTTCTCTCCCTTGCCTCCTTAAAACATCAGTGGCCTCGGTGGTAATTGATAATGGTATGCTTTACTTCTCTCCCTTGTCTCCTTAAAACATCAGTGGCTCTGCTGGTAATTGCTAATGGTATGCATTACTTCTCTCCCTATTCTTTTAAATACATTATTGGCCCCAAGTGGTAATTACGCAAGGCATGCTTTAGTTCTCTCCCTTGTCTTTTTAATACGTTATTGGCCCCTAGTGGTAATTACGGAAGGCATGCTTTACGGTGTTCTCTCCCTTGTCTCCTTGAAACATCCGTGGCTCTGCTGGTAATTGCTAAAGGCATGCATTACCTCCATTCCTCCCCCTGAAAACAGTATTGGTCCTGGTAATAACTGCTAAAGGGGTGCTTCACTTCTCGATTCTTTCTCCCTAAAACATTATTGGCGCAAGTTGCAATTGCTAAAAGCATGCTTTACTGGTTTCTTTCCGTTCTCCCAACCCTAACCACACCCACCCACCCCACCACACACACACACACAGAGAGAGAGAGAGAAAAGGCAAAGCGGTTTTTGTGACCGCAAAGGTCGCCGTGCTGATTCCGCATTCTGCAGTTTTGTCCGTTTCATTAGGCGTTTAATTAAATCTATTCAGCTATGTTTGCAAATACTGTACCATGAAAAATACAAGTAGATGAGCGTCTGAAGTGTGCAAGAAAATGAGTTTTTACTCAGTCTTTTTTTTTTTTTTGTAGTTAAACGCTTTGAAAGAAAGTGGTAAGACTAAACGGTTTAAAATATCCCCCATCATTTAAAATAGACAAAGGCAAAATGGACTTACGCATTAGGAGGAAAAAAAGAGAAAGGACGGTTTTCGAAAGTAGGAAAGCCATTTTCTTCACATGTCAGTTATACATGTATTCCACTATTGTTGTTTCATAATCGTCTTTGTCTGGGTATAAAAAGCGCGTTTCCAAATAAGGGTGACATAATTATGTAAAAAAAAGAGTTATGTTGCAGACCTCACTGAAGCTCAATCTTTTGTTGCGAAAGATAAAAGTTCATCATTTTTTACACTCCCTCAGTGAGATGCCTCATTACATCAAACTATTCTAGTGTGCCAGTTGTTGTTTTTTTATCATTTGATAAAAAAAAGTACTCATTAACATTCCGAACCGTTATCGAAAAAGATTTTTTTAAACATTGCCTACATAATGGAAAATTAAAAAAGAAGACAAAAGGAAATTGAACGAGACTATTGAAATAACATAATAATGTCTAGCGGTATTCCATACTCTGCAGCGCAGAGAGAAAGGCTTGGTGACGTTGTTTCGGGGATTTCCGCACATTGGTTTTTCATTGTTAATTCAAGAGCCAATGAACATTTACAAGCTTAATATTATTTTACAAGATAAGAAATTGCAGTTTTGCAAATGCATATTTTTGAAGAAGAGCTTATAATCTAGATCTAAAGTTGGAATAACAAATTTTAATGCCATTGAAGGTAGACTCGAATTTGTAAGTTTACTTTTTTTTTATCATCTTTCATTCAAGAAAAGAAAATAGTTCAATACAACGTAGAAATCTAGAATGTAGAATCTAGATACGTTTACTTCTTTGTCGTAACACCGTAGGTTGGTGTTGCAAACGTTAGGCGATACCAAGTATGGAGCTCCGTACACACGCTTTCGTAAAATGTAAATTTAGGTATGTTCCGATTTTGGTAAACTTTTGCATGGAGGAACTTTTGATCATACGGAACAAGAAAAAAAATAATAAAAAGCAATTGGTTGTAGGTTAAATTCTATTTTTCATAGACTACATAACACAGTGTTTTGTCGTTTTTTTTTTTTTTTTTTTTGCATTTGATTGCTATTTCCAATATTTCGTTTTGACGTATTTTTATAAGTTATAAGAGAATTTACCAAACTGATGTTAGTTGTATAAATTTACAGATCACCGAGTTTCTTAGAGTAGGTGTAACATATTCTATGATTTTACAACTTATTTAAAAAAGCCTTCTACGAAACGGTGCAGTTTGATGATTAAAATGTATGCGATTTAGAAAAAAAAACAACCAGTATTTATGTGTATATCAGATTCGTTTCTGTCCAAAAATACGCAATTTTATACCCCCATCTTCAGAAGTAGTTGGGTTGAAATACAAAATCAGCACTACAAAGGCAATATTGTGGACGGGTACCGAAACTGACATCTAAACATTTTATGTGCTACCACACACGAGAAATGCAGGGATCCCATGACTCCTGTCTCAGCTGGTCACGTTAGACTAACAAAGATTCAACCAGCAGGGGGCGACATCGCGAGAGCTCGAACCACGGACCTCCTGCATCGGAAGCCGGTGTTCTACCCCAGGGCTATTGTGCCTAATAATAATATAATAATAATAATAATAATAATAACTATTAATGTAGTAACAAAATTTTGAGAATGAAAATTTTAGCTATCTGACATTTAATTTTAAGTGCGCCAAGATGAGAGTATTGGGGGTGAGGGAGGGGGGGGGCACAATAGCCCTGGGGTAGAACACCGGCTTCCGATGCAGGAGGTCCGTGGTTCGAGCTCTCGCGATGTCGCCCCCTGCTGGTTGAATCTTTGTTAGTGATTGTTATTATTATTATTATTATTATTATAGGCGTTATTATTCTATCAATCTATGCATTCCTTATTTTTGCTGTTCACGTTATTAGCGGCATTGTTATCATTATCAGCACCAGAGGCAGTATCTTCTTAAAAGTTTGATGACTGGTGACCGGAACAGAAGAGAAGACATAAAACAAGGCACAGTGAATTAAAATTAGCAAACTTTTTTTTTTCCAGAAAGCGCTAACGTCACGGATTAATCAAGCGGTAATTTATAAGCTGGATTAAAAACACCCGGTGTATTCTTGCATTGCTTTATGAGGAACGTCCACGTTAATCGAATCGAGGCAAGAACAAAGAGACTTCTCTTCAAATAGCACTGCAACACTCAATCCAATGCCAGAATTTAAAACGGGTGTTTTTTTTGTTCAATCTGGAAGACAGCAAAAATTATAGAGCTGCTTTGAGAAAAAATTCGATGAATCCCGGTTTTAGTCTGTCGTCGTGAAGAAATAGAGGCAAGTGCTTCGTTACGTTCTGAGACAGGCTGACACAGCTCTGCAAACCCTTGAAATGAAACGGTTTTAATGGACACAGCTCCTTCCGCTCACTTAAGAGGAGTATAATTATCGTTCGGTTCATCAACTTGGCGCATTCATCGATCGACGAGAATTAATTTTAGAACAACACAATAATATCGCAAAGAACAGATCACGATGAATATGACTTTCAACGCAAAAAATCCATCCTTGCTGTCAAGTTTATTTTTCTTATTCAATCGCCCCACTCTCCTTCTCCTCCTCTTCCCTTTTCTTTTCGTTCTCTTCCCTGTGCAATTTTTCCCATTACCACTTCCCTTATTCATTTTTTGTTCTGGACAAATACTTAAGTGGTGTCAAGATATTGGATTAAACAAAAAACATGTTTTAAGTTTTATCTCGAGTTATTCGTGATCATTGATAGACAAGTTTCATGTGTAAGGCATAAATGGAAAAAGGTCCAGAGAGAGAGAGAGAGAGAGAGAGAGAGAGAGAGAGAGAGAGAGAGAGACTAGTAGATAGGCAAACATAAAGAGACAGATAGACAGGAAGAAAGACATAGGAGTGACGCTTCTTTATACCCACAAACATCTTTAAAAGTTTTTAAATTCATTGATGAGTTCATCCAGAAAAATTAAATGGAAACGTGGATTTCGCGCGTAGTTGCTTTTTATCTTTGTAAGGTTGAGTATACAGTATGGGCTATTTGTTATGTGTTGTTTCTTTGTTAATTTTTTTTTTTTGTTAAGCTTTTTTTGTTTTCTTTGAAAAGAATAAATCCCAAGCGGAGTTGAGCCTTGAGAATGTCTGCCCATGCTAAAAGCTTTCCAAAGGGTCGCGCGACAAAAGAAGGATAAACCAGCGCACGCTGGTCTTGCCCACGTCAATATTTGATGAGGTGTTTTCAAAGGTCGCGGCTCCGGATCTGTGGAATCAAACTCAGAACGCGACAAGTCGGCTGTGTGAGGGCATCCTCCAGGATTCACCCCCGAGTAAACACAGCCTAACAAAGCGAGGACGTTTCCTGATGGGGTCCACCCGGCTGCTAAAACAACTGGCTACCAAGTCAGGCCAGTCGCAGTGGTTACAACTTTGCCAAGAGACGCCGTGGTTTGCTGTCAGCTCTGTTCATAATCCAAACAACAACAGCGACCACAACAACAGCGGCTTTGTGAAGAGATGGCGTATTGTTGTTCTGTGCCAATAACTCTGTCGTAATCAGTAATTTACTTACATGTAACGGATTGTGCATGTAAAAATGACGCCCAGTAATGTACAACAAAATCTTTAAGTATTGCAAAATCTAGGATCAAATCTCGAAGTAATCTTACGATAATAAATGAAATATATTTTAAAAAATCTCCATAAATCACCAAGAAAGCAATCAGGGGGTTATATTTTTAGATAAGAAATGTGATAAATTGGGGGAAAGAGAAAAGTGAATTATATCAATTTGACATAGGCCTACAAATATGCTGCTGATTTTGTTCTACTTGGCCATCACTTAAAGCATGTAAACTGTGTACAGTGTAGGTAGACACCCAGTTGTTCACTGCTGCGGGCTACCATCACCATGGCCAGTTCCGAATGGCCAGATACTCCCGTTAGACACATTAATCATTATTATTTTATTTTATCTCACAATCATGTCCAGGTTGCAAGCAAACGGTGAGCATATTTTACGAAAAGTGGTTCCTAAGAATAGTTTAATAATAAAAGTTTTTTTTCCAAAACAAAATACCATTAGAGAGTGTCATTTAAAAAAATAAAATAAATTACGAACTAAACATAACAGGCTTACTTACTACGTTTTCACATTGAAAGGAGTGTCTCTGAGATGGTTTGACTATTTGAAGTTCCCAGTGTTTTCCCAAAGCAAACAGCGCGCGCAAATAAATCTTCAACGTTTATTAAAACACAAAAGTTTCTATTTTCACTTCCACGTCTTTCGTGTATCGTGCTTTACAAATAGGAAGCATAGCTCGCCTTCTGCTTGCGGGAGCTTGGAAGAGGATTCAAAGTGGAACTCTTCCGCCTGTTGCTTTCTCCGATGTATGTTGTGTACGTAAAGATAACTGTTAAGCTACCAGGAGACTTGGCTAAACTCATGTATAACCTGAGTGGTAAAAGACTAGAATTATTTCAAGAAAAGTTGTGAAGAAATCAAATTAGTTTATCTGATATAGTTTGGTTCTGAGCGGTTGCTTTGTTGCTGTTATTGTTGTTGTTGGTCAGATACTCCCGTTATACACATTAATCATTATTATTTTATTTTATTTCACAATCGTGTTCAGGTTGCTGTTTGTTTTGGTTTGGTTTTGGTTTGGTTTTAACGTCCAACATCAGCACTGTTCAGGTTGCAAGCAAACGATGGGCAGTTTGTTGTTGTTGTTGTCATTGTTGTTGCTGCTGTTTTATTGCAGCTGCTTTAATTTGTGTAAACGCCTTTGAAATCATATAAATGACTGGTTTACCTTTGTCACAGTTTGTGTCATATTGCATTCACTTCACTGGAAATATACCATTCACTTCTAAATAACTTAGATTAAAAGTAGCTTGGGCGCCAGACTGAACTGTCATTGGGTATCGATTGGAACGTTACGAAGTCCCCAGCGGGCAGTTGGATTTCCTGTAGCTCTTTGCCAACACAGGCAGGGGCCCAGAACTGATATTCATAGCGGAGGGGTTTGGGTAGATTTTATTCGCGCCATCCCCACAACTCGTAGTTCTCCTTGTTATTGCCAACTTGGTGTCACACCATCACGAAGTTACCATAGGGGGGAGTGGGGGAAATTTCTACATAATCATTTCAAAGGAATTCGCGCGAATAGCCTTAATGAAGAAATCTCGCTGTATAAAAAGTTCCACTCCCCATCGTGAAAAACATGAGTGCGATATGAATACATGTGTAGTGTTTCTAGACAGGTCATGGGTCTCACGTGTGGACAATAAGACGTGTCACACAAAGTCGCGATTACATCAGCACATGCACAGGTATGTGCGACCAGGAAGTAGAATTAGGCGTCCGACTTCGGCATCTGTACACATGGTATGTTGAGCGTCTAAATCTTGTCCATCTGTGCACTTACTAGGCAAGGCCGGTTTGCTCTAGGCAGCTATGGAACCACTTAATTCATCAAGAAAATTTGCTTATAATAACTCATAGGCTGATAATCTGGGATCTCTTTGTTGTGTTTCGAAAAATGTTTACATCTAGATGGTAATAACGGGGGGGAAAAGTATGCGCTTTTTTTTCTTGAAATCGGCAAAGAAACTCATGAGAAATATGTTGGCTTCAGCACGACATTAAAGGAACAAAAATAATGCAATCCTTTACATTTGTCGACAAATGTAAAACCCACCACAATACATTAATGTTTGCCATATGATTCATATCATGATTCAAGAGCTGTGCTAGTAAGAAATACTTACCCACCTCTGACAACTTAAACATAACATACAGAACCATCCGAGAAATATTTCTCTATTGGTGGATTGTCCCCTCTCATTGTGACAAAAAAGCCAATGGGTCTAAGCGTGTACATCTCCATGTATATATTATTGAATCTGCAGTGTTACAGGCGAGAGGATCATTCTGTTCTGTGAAGAGAATCCACGAGGAAAACTTTGCCAGGTCTTGCGGGTCAGACCATGCGCCCAATGATACACTAAGTATTATAAGCGGGGACAATAATTATTTCAGGGCTTAAGCCCTAAAGCAGTCTAAATCTTTACTTTCACAACACGAGGCACTGTTGTAGGGATAAACGAGACAGACACGTTGCAGTATTAATTGTATCTGTGGGAACATTACAGATTCGGCTGAAGGAAGATCAAGACCCAATCCAATGAAAAGCTTCCTAACCTTTTTACAGGAGCGCCGTGGTGTTTGAAACGATGTCTTGTAGTAGCATTGTAAAAATACTTCAATCAATTACATGTACATGAGCTTTACACACTTATTTCCAACTCTAATTAACTTGGTGATTGGATGTGACTTCATAGATAATAATAATAATAATAATAATAATAATAATAATAATAATAATAATAACAACAACAATTATAATAATAACATTGATAATAGTAAAAAACAAAATAATAATAATAATAATAATAATAATAATAATAATAATAATAATAATAATAATAATAATAAAAGTATTAAACGGTCAGCGTCAGCCTCTGTGTCGCTTCCTGCCATTGTAGTAATTAGAAAACCCAGTACACAATTGATGAAATAGGTTGAGCAATAATACTGCCTAACTCGCCTTAGCAGCAGGGTGAGACTGGAGTCCCAAGCCCGGGGTCAGGCGACGCCACAGCGTGTGTGGAAGCCTGTACATTGGTTTAGTTTACACAATAGTTTAATGGATACAGTTTCGGATATTAAAAAAAATACAAAAGGATCTGTGACCAAAGACGTCGTGATCATTATATAATACTCAGTGGTTCTTTTAATGCGAGAAAACATTACCCGTCAGGCTTCATGGGACTGGCGCCCATAGACTGCCAAATAACACCAGAAACTTCCCAAAGAGGAACCCCAGGGTACATTTACATGGCTGCAAGTACAGTTGAAATTTATTTTTAACCGGATGTTCTTTCCACAGCGGTTTTTCGTTTGATTTTTTTGCTCGCAGATTCATTTAAGCTCTATTGCACGTTGCTTAGATCCTGGATGTAGTTATGAAAGGTTCATAAACAGCCACGTTATATCATAACATTTGAACAATTGCGACGCCGATGAAAGTTTAATCACGTGGTATGGATTGGCTAATTTTCTAATATGTGGTATCTGCTGCTCTAAAACTACAGAGAGCGGTAAAAAGTGGTTAAAGGCCTATAGATGGGAATATAAATACTAGTCGACATAACAGTATTACTTTAAAGTACATTATATTCAATGAAGAAAGAAACAGTGGCGGAATCTTAGAAATCAAAAGTCGCACGGAGAAAACTAATGAATCCTGAGTTTACATAATACGTGTCCATATTAGTAAGGCTAGCCGCGCCCTACGTGCTAATGAGCGCAGATCCCACCGACAGTCCGCTCCTCTCCACATACAATGATACATGGAACCTGGTACATTGTAGAACAGTCATAAACTTCAACTCGGAACAAACGACTAAAAAAATACGCGGTAAGGGGGGGGGGGGGCTTTTGTATTATACCGAGAGTTTTAATTTCATCTTTTTAAATTCTTTATTTCATGGCTCTTCGGTCCCATTAGTGGAAAAATAAGAATACAGTATTAAATATTCCTACACTCTTTTTTCATCCTTCTTATGGTAAGCAATAGCGATGATAACATTACACACACACCAAAGTACAATGTAAAACTGTATGATTTGCGAGGACTAAGGGCTTGCAAATCGGTACCCTTTCAAACAAGTTAACATGCGCAGGAAGAAAATGGGATATTTAATAACTCTAAAGTCTTTGAACAAATCATATGCACTAAATAAGATAGTATCCGCGCTCTAGCAGCATGTGGGAAAAACAAAAGTAGCCGTCTGAGAGGCGTACGATACATTCACGTTATTGGTTACGTTTCAATTGGAAAAGATTCCCTGTGGTACCACAAAAAGGCACAAGTGCTTGCATGAGCTGCCACTTAACAAACAGTAAAAGGTGCTAATAGATCAGGTCAAATAAAGAATACAGTGACTTTTAGTGATAACACGAGCACCATAACATTAAATGGGTAGAAAAGGCATAACATTAACAGTAGACGAGGAATGAGGTGGAGTGAAACACAGAGAAAAAAAAAAAGTCACATAGAGACAAGGACAGATAAAGACATAGAGACATACATACACATGGGACAGAAAAATAAAATGATGGGCAGGCAGAAAGACAGAGCACTGTAGGAAAAGGGAGGAAATGCCCAATGGTTCATTAATAAGGTAACAGAATGTGCTAAATCTAAACCATTGAAGTGAAAACATTGCTCTTCCTGTAGCCCCAGTCCTCGGTTAACTTTCGCAGCTAATGAGAGAAACGTGTCCTCTTAACCCGAGGTGCAAATGACATCGGCAGATCTGACAGGTTTTTCTCCGGCCATCAAACAATGCGCCAGCCCCCTAACTTATTGATGATCATAAACAGACTCGGTGATCCCTGCACAAAAACACAGTCGGGGGGCGGCCGGGTGAAATCTGCGCACATCCTTTCAGGCCTCGTCAATAATTGATAGCCGACGTCACAGCAGTTGTTGCGGTCTTCGTGAACTGCCCGTACATCCTCAGTTTAAAGTGCTCCACAAAGTTGGAACTCACAGGGCTGCCAGCTCACCCATCGATTTTGCTCTTCTTCTTACTACAAGTGGGACAAGTGAAGGGTTGAGAGCTATCATGTCTTAACTACAGATAAATTGAACTGTTCGAAGATGTTCGGAGACAGGCGAGCTCAACCTTAACATGTGTTCGATAACAGTGGAGCTTAACTTTGGCATGTGTTCGGGGACAGGCGAGCTTAACTTTGGCATGTGTTCGGGGACAGGCGAGCTAAACCTTGGCATGTGTTCGATGACAGGCGAGCTAAACCTTGGCATGTGTTCGGGGACAGTGGAGCTAAACCTTGGCGTGTGTTCGGGGACAGGCGAGCTTAACTTTGGCATGTGTTCGGGAACAGTGGAGCTAAACCTTGGCATGTGTTCGGGAACAGTGGAGCTAAACCTTGGCGTGTGTTCGGGGACAGACGAGCTTAACTTTGGCATGTGTTCGGGGACAGGCGAGCTTAACCTTGGCATGTGTTCGGGGACAGGCGAGCTTAACCTTGGCATGTGTTCGGGGACAGGCGAGCTTAACTTTGGCATGTGTTCGGGGACAGTGGAGCTTAACTTTGGCATGTGTTCGGGGACAGGCGAGCTTAACTTTGGCATGTGTTCGGGGACAGTGGAGCTAAACCTTGGCATGTGTTCGGGGACAGTGGAGCTTAACTTTGGCATGTGACAGTGGAGCTTAACCTTGGCATGTGTTCGGGGACAGGCGGGCTTAACTTTGGCATGTGTTCGGGGACATGCGGGCTTAACTTTGGCATGTGTTCGGGGACAGTGGAGCTTAACCTTAACATGTGTTCGGGGACAGGCGAGCTTAACCTTGGCATGTGTTCGGGGACAGGCGAGCTTAACCTTAACATGTGTTCCGGGGCGGACGAACTTAACCTTGGCATGCGCGGTATAATTTCTAACGATCAAGGCGAGTTAGCGCCGACACACATGACTAAAAAATTCCAAAAGGTGAGGGAATGAGCGAACAAAATTAAAATTTCACTGTCACAATAAACGAAATAAATTGGGATCCAAATTGGTTTCAAAGCATGCGAGTGTCCCCGGGTGCAAAACTGTGGACAAAACCTGCAGTTTATTTATTGATTCATTTATTGATTATTTTGTTTCTTTTAATTTTGCAAGACAGTAAAGACGCAGTATACATACGCAAAAGCCTAATGTCTTTACTAAATTAAATTTACCTTGACACATTGTACGTGCGTTTTGAATGTGGATGCAACAACAAAATGCAACATGCCTATACATGTACTCATTGTGCATCCGTCAACTGTCCTAAGTTCACATACAAGACGGCGGGCTAAGTACAGCTTGGGTCTTAATTGGTCAGTTCTATGTACGGCCTTAATCTCGGTAAAGAGAACCGCTTTACATCTCTATCTGTCTTGCCTGTCCGTCTATCTATATGTCTGTATGTCTGTCTGTCTGTCTGTCTGTCTGTCTCTGTCTCTGTATGTCTCTTTGTCTGTCTGTCTGTCTCTGTATGTCTCTTTCTCTGTCTGTCTGTCCGTCCGTCTCTCTCTCTCTCTCTCTCTCTCTCTCTCTCTCTCTCTCTCTCTCCCCCCCCCCCC
>RQTK01001307.1:24947-68810 GCA_003991915.1 Elysia chlorotica
CCTCTCTCTCTCTCTCTCTCTCTCTCTCTCTCTCTCTCTCTCTCTCTCTCTCTCTCTCTCTCTCTCTCTCTAGATCTCTCTCTCTCTGCTCAACCTTTCCTAAGGATGCGGCGAGTGTATAGCCAACAGCGCTCATCTTTGTATCTGCCACAAACTACACTGTATACACTGTATACGTACCAGCCTATTCTACCCGAGGCGAACATGGCTCGCATGCCTGACCATCCCGCTAAAAGTAGCGGCTGTGTGGGAGTCATTTGGCAAGCATTATCAAAATTTCACAAATGGATTATTAATGTAAGCTTATTAAAATTTGGAGCTCTTCCAATCGTCTGATAATCGGGTGAAATTACATAACTACTGAAATGTAATAAACAGTTCGCTAGAAGTCGCGCATCATGTATCATTATTAACAGCAATACTGACATGTATCACTTCTGTTTAGAGCCCAATAACAAACATGTGTAAATAACTGTCTCGTCACAGTTTTCCTTGAAGTTCAAAACTCACATTACTTGAGGTTTGCATCAAAGAAGTGTTGGGGAGGGGGGTTGGTTGGTTGGTTGAAATGGTTTAACGTCCGACAGCAGCACTATATGGGCTATGTTGTGGACGGGCCCCAAGACGGACGTCTGACAATTTTATGTGCTGCCACACACGAGACAGGGCGGGGATACCATGACTCCTGTCTCAGCCGGTCACATTATACTGACACCGACCCAACCAGCAGCGAACGCACCAGCCAGGATTCGAACTCGGGACCTTTTGCGTCGGGAGGGGGGGGGGTCCTAAACATTTTACTATTTTGTATAAGTCCAAAGAATGATTGTCCTACTTACCTTCTGTGACACAAATCCGATAGACTTGGTAGAAACTTGATCAAGTTGTATCAACAATCACTTGTGCAGTACTTAATGTTCCACGTTTACCATGTCTTAAAATCTAGTTATCACGATTGTAGACCGTGATGTCCTGCGTCGTAGAACCTCGTACGATTGTAGATCGCAGCGTTTCACGTCGTGGAATTTATCACGATAGTAGAGTCAAACGCAGCCGTGTTGTCACTGCTGTGGATCCGTGCACACAGCAATAAAAGATCACCGCAGAGGAATACACCGATTTAGCTTAACCCTGCAGGAGCTTCTAAATCCACAGCCATGAGAAGCTTAGCAAGCTATTGATAGAACACTTAATTACTGCACGTCCTATGTATAAACGTATCACAATAGTAGGTAGATCCAAAACAAGCTGTGGGCCGGTGCAAGGATGGCACTACTGCAGTCGAAATCCCCGATTCTGCCTGACTCCACCGAAGCCGCCATACAAAGCTGTCGAAAGACACTACCTGGTTCCTATACCTGCCCTGTACCTGCCTGACAGGGGGACGGGCTGCACTTTAGGACACGCCTGTGTGCCTCCAGCTTGGCTCCAGGTCGTCAGAGCGTCAAATCGTGCCTGGTCTGTTTACTCTGTGCCCTCCGTGTCTCCGTGTCTCCGTGGCGCTGACTGACTCGCAATTGTTATCGACTGGCAGCGCCTTGCCAGTTGCCGCTCCGGGTTGAAGATTGGAGACAAGATTTAGCGATACAGGCCCTGGCTTCAGTGGCGCTGCGAGGGGTTCAGCATGGTTCCTGTAAAAACAAAACAAACAATTAAGGCCATGAGGCTACGAGTTGATAGAGAGGACACGTGAAACGGGAGGGAGGAACAAACCAAAAAAAAAAAGGGGGGGGGGGGGTTTAAGGGAGAGGGGTTGTAATAATAATGAAACTAAATTGTAAGACATGTGCAACGATTAAAAAAAAAAAAGAAAAAAAAAGTACGATTATGGATCTCCCATACTCAACTCACATGCCCTGCATCTAATAAGCGACGAAAGGTTGATGCATGCTTTCAATACATGCGTGATTCTTTATAACGGATACAAGTAGGTGACTTGAAATACTTAGCGATAATGTTATTACTAACTCTCATGAAAAATGACACGTGAAGATTACGCCTTATAGTCAGCTTAACTGTGTGTTCTTGTGGTTAGGTCTTGTGCCGAAGATCTACGGGGCCACATGCTGGAAGTTTGCATGATAAATTATTTATACTTCCTTGTTAAGGGCCAATAAAAATAGAACAACAGTAATGGCAGCTGCGCTGCTTTAAATAAGTCTCGATCTAATTTACTATTTTCGGAGCTCCATGTTAACCTAGAATCATAGTCAGTCATGTTCGTCTCCTAAGCCAGTCAATCAATGTGCAGTATTTCTTTTACTTATAGTACTTGAGACTTATTATTTATGTAATGACCCCGTACGGCGTAGTTCTGGAAAACTTATGGTGGCGTTTTTCTTTTTGAGATTTGAAAACTGTATAATTAATAATTCGAGTTTGTCACAAAGTGGTAATGCAGAAAGGGAATCGAGAGAGACACAGACAGAGAGAGAGAGAGAGAGAGAGAGAGAGAGAGAGAGAGAGAGACGCAATATGAAATACACATTGTACACATGTTATTGTTAATAGAGTAAATTTAATACCGTAGAGTATCGCGCGCGACCCATCAGAACTATAGATCTATACAATCATGTGATGATTTTGTATGGACAGCCTCAATACCAATACATGTAGCACTGTCCACGGGCAACGAGATCAGGTTAGGACACTGAAAAACGCCTCGGTTTGACGCCCAACTCAATAGGAATAATATGGCTTTTTTAAAAGTTTTGGAAGAATTAGGTCCATAAAGACCACTAATCGATGCTTACGTTAATTTAAGTAACTAGCAGTAGCACATACGGTTTCGGGAGTCACTTGGTACTTATAGATTAGTTTGGGAATGCAGACGACACTGCCAAAAGAAGAAATAGTATGATATTAGTTTATGACGGAAAATTAACCTGCATAATGAAAGCCTAAAATATTGCTACATAGTGATACAAGTGCTATTCTAAGTCCTGAAGGAAAAACGAATAACACATATGGGTTTTCAAGTCTGTAAGTGTAATAAAACACAATATTGTCCACAATTTTGTTTAACGTTATTCTCCAGCCAACACATTCAAATTTTAATTTATTCATGGCTGGACCCCCCCCCCCCTCCCCCAAATCAACAAGCTGACATAACCGTGCACTTTTGAGGCGATCAAACCAATTTGACATTGGAATGTAAAGTTGTAAACATTCGTGGCGTTACTCATTTTAAAGACAGACGAGCAGAAGTGCATGTAGTCCATTGTTTATGAAATCTTCTATCGAGACGGCTAGGGTGGAACTAAATGCCACTTGTACGTGTGAACGCAATGCTATTAATATTATGACTTTACTGGATGTAACAGAGACCGTGAGATGGATTGTGCTCATCTTTTCTTTGCTTGTCTTTTCTTTTTCTTCATTCCTGTTTTCTACCTTTTTTTCTTTTTGCTAGTGCCTTCTCTTTGCTATCGTCGCCCTTCTTATTTCCTTTCCATGTTTTCTAAAGACATCTTTATGGGGTTTAAAAATCAACTCTATCGGAAATCTTTTCAAGCCAACCATTTTTTTTGTCAATTAATTCGAGGTTTATCTCATTGCCATATAAACCCATTTATTTTGGATAGCGGTACATGTTCATTTAAAGATATTTGGCCGCGGGGAAACAGGACAAAGTCACAATGGGCTATGTGGTCCACTTTAATTACGCCATGTCGCAAGATAGAATTTGGTTGTTGCTTTCTTTTAACCTCTCGGAGCGTCACGAAGTTTTCGAGTGGCAGACTTAGAAAGGACTTCCGCCCTTATCTGCGGAAGAAAAACTTGGATCAGAAGTGTTGGCGAAACAATCGATGCTTAAGCGTGGCGTTTAATAATTTTTTTTTTTTAGTGTATCTACCTCTCTCTCTCTCTCTCTCTCTCTCTATATATATATATATATGTGTGTGTGTGTGATCCCCCAGGGGAACCTAGGAGATGTTAAACCCGGAGAGAGGGAGAGAATTCTCTCCCTCCCCCTATAGAGAATTGTATATAATCATATGATATACATACATTTAATAAATAATAATATGGGTAACTGCAATCTTCTGATGATTAAGCAGGCCCCACCTAGTCTCATATAAGACTCTTAATAATGTCTGTCTGATGACGGTCTATAACTTCACTACATGTATATGTACTATACTCAAGTATACTGACGGCAGCGGATACAAAGCATGCTGCAAGGCTTCAACTCTACAAGTTCTACAGTCTACATTACCTTAGTCGGCTCTATCATCTATGTATACCAACAGTCGATAATCACATGCGGGCCGCAATTTATCATCGCTTCATTCCAAGAACACATATATCTAAATCGCGCTTTATGGCCACACATACAGTGCTGCCAACCTCAGCAGCCATCGGAAAGTGGTTACACTAGTTACAGCCAAAAAGTGTCCCACAAATTATACGCTTCTTCTTTGCCGCATGTTTGGCAGGTTTAGAACCAGTTCTTCCTCCAGTAAAAGTAGTATTTACCTGGCATCGACCACGCCTGCTGCACCAGTGCAACGAGCTCCTTAGGTGGCTGCAGGTATTGCACAATTTCTCCAAGACCGTGGAAGCTCCAGGAGGCAAAATCAATACTTTCGATATAATTATGTTCAGCCAAACTTAATGGCCCAAAATGTATACATACATACAAGGCATGTATGCTACAGCTTGTGTACCGGTAATTCAAATATGCCGATTAGGTGGGTTGGAAAGACGAAGATGGCTTAATTGATTGCTTGATTGATTGATTGGTTGACATCTTTATAATATCAATGATTGTTTTGGTTTCAACACGTGCTGAGAATAGATGGCAATAACTGTTTGACATTAGCACACTTCATCTACCTCTATTTCTAACGGCAAAGGATTTGGAAGTGATGGACATGGTTCCCCCGTATGCTTTACAGACCATTAACACGTAGTATTCATCTTCTTTTTCTAAGCATACTGGGCACATTTGCGGTGAGGTGTGTTTGGAACATCTGATGATGAATTGGTGCCAGTTTATCTCTGAGTGACTGATACACCACGTCGAAGTCTTGCTAAAGCAGTTTTTAAGTTAAGTCGGTGACCCGTTATTCCACAGATAATGTTTCACTACAGATCCAGGATTTGGATGAAGAGTAGAATGTCCTGCTTTGATTTTTGGAAAACTTGGCATACATCGCACAGTGTTTCTTTTTTAAACATTGCAGAAAGAATGTTGAATTAGCATTAAGAATAAGACATTGCTTGGACCTTCACAGTTTGTTTCTTGTTGTTGTGCTGCCACATACTTCGCCCTCACGATATCAATTTGTTCAAATCGTGCTTCTCCGCAAACTAGTATGAATACCGGTACTGTACCACAATTATCACGTCCCATGAAGTCACACGACAAGTCCTAGTCCGAGCCCTACAGCTGCTAACTACAGCACTACTCTCAAGCCCAACAGGAAACAAGGTGCTAATGGGATGTATCAATAACCTGGAGACTACAGGTGGTACGCACAACAAGTATATTAAGCCCCCACTATGGGTACTATTAAATAGTAAAAACTACCCTTAGTCGGTGTCTAAACTTATGGCCCGCTGTATGTACTTACTCCTCTAGAAAAAAATAAGCATGACTTCCACGTGAGATGGTTTGTTTGGAAGGGCCAGTAGTAATGGAGTTGGGGTTGAGTTGGTTAACATCCAACGTCAGCACTATGTAGTTTATATTGTGGACGGGCCCCATGACTTACGTCTGACAATTTTATGTGCTGCCACATACGAGACATGACAGGGATACTATGACTCCTGTCTCAGTCGGTCATAGTATACTGACAACTACCCAACCAGTTATAGGTGACGAAATCGGACGAACAAATCTGTCGATCTTGGGATTCGAACCGCGGACTTCCCGATCTGGAGACCAACATTACTGTGAGAAAAGTTTAGTTTTATTATATATACACTGTATGTATTGTATGATTGTTCCCATAATTATGCTCTTGTAACAAAAATGTAGTCAGCGGTTTTTAGTACAAGAGAGCATGTTTGTACTATCACGTGTGTGAGCAGTTGGTGAGCTAGGCTTAGGACTTATACTTATCTAAGTTAGTTGTCTTATACTATAGCCGGGATCGAGTCGAGGCAGGAGATTGCAGATCTAGATATAATCGGCGTTATTCTCTTTACAAATTACAGAGGTAAGGGATTCATATTTCCAGAGGGTGTGTATTACGACGCGTCAGTGGACTCCCAGTCCCAGTATCCAGAACTCAAGTGTAATTGGTGAATTTACATTTGCCTTGGAGAGCCATGCTGTGACTTTGTACTTGCCTTGGAGAGATGTGATTTACTTTTATGCTCCTTGGGAGTTTTTAAGTTTTTTAGCCGGTCCAGCCGCGTTTCTAGACGATAAGCTTCCGATGTCCGTTACCTTGCTATTGCTACATCTCTATCTATACGTTCATAATTATTAGTATTAGTTGGGAAATGTAACTGCATTCCCACGTGTGTATGAACATTCGATTAAATTCACCGTCGCTGTCGAGTCGCCCAGTTCGTGCTGTGCTATGTAACTGTCGCTGTCGGTCAAACCCGTGTCTTTGAGCCACCTATGAGCTGCGGCGGAGACGCTGTCCATTACGTCGTTGCCAGCCTGCCTGTTCTACACCGTCTGTGGTCAGACAGTCTACCTGTCGTTGATCATCAGTAGTCGCCGCCTTGGTGACCGTACGCTTAATCTTTACTTGAGAACGTCATCATTGCGGGAACTTCATCTTTGGACAGTCATCATTGGACCATTATCTTTGTATAGCCGTTGCCCGAGACTATAATAAAAAGTAATTTTCTAGAGCTCGATCTGTCTTAAATACACATTATAGCCTTTAGTCTTAGTTATTGTTTACGGGCCCTTTGATTGTATTAGAACTAGACTCGTGTGCTGAGTATTTTTCCGCGTGTATCATTACTTAACATTATGTGTATCATGTTAACGCTGATTTATATAATTTAGGTTGATTATATTAATCGAACTGCCAACTCTCGTTAGTCGTTTGTTATTTTCCCCGTGATATGTCTTGTCCCTTGATGGTTGGTTGGTTTTGTTTAACGTCCAACAGCAGCACAATAAAGGCTATATTGTGGATGGGCCCCAAGACGGACGTCTGACAAATTTATGTGCTGCCACACACGAGACAGGGCGGGGATACCATGACTCCTGTCTCAGATGGTCACATTATACTGACACCGACCCAACCAGTAGGGAACGCAACAGCCAGGATTCGAACTCGGAACCTTTAGCGTCGGAAACCGATGTTCTACCCCTGGACCACCGGACCCCCCGTCCCTTGTTGGTAGTAACACCCTTGCCTGGTCCAGCCTAACATCTGTAGGGAACACAGTTTAGCCTTTACACCAATGCTCTACAGTCTATACAGTCTACCACTTGAGCCAGTTCACCACCAGTAATAACGGAGAGAGGGCAGCTGTCTGCATCTTGAGCATCTTGAAACAACAGCAGTGCACCGAGCGCTGTGGTTTTCAACGTTTGGATTATAAGGGAGTGTCTCGAGTAACGATTATTCGCACAGGTTTTCCATATAGGGCCTACCGGTACTGAAGTTTTAACTTAGATATCGTTTTTATATACTTGAGAAAATATAGTCTACGCAAATGGTCGTGCAGTATCTGACTTTTTAAATCGTAGCAAACAAAATAATTATGTTGCATTGTGTATTTTTACCTTACTCGGTTAGAGAAAGACATAGCTTATTTGTATACATGTATTTGAGACACGTTTTGTGTGGAATTTTCATTTCATTAACAGAATACAGATTGAAAAATTGCATATCTGTGAAGCCGAAGGCAATGATTTGTTGAAAAAAAAAAAAAAAAAAAAAAAATGTTTGAAATGTACACTCGATCAATATTGCTGTTATGTTTTTAATTGGTCTCACAGCTGATCTGCACTAAAAAAATTAGACCAAATTTTTACAAATGACGATGACCCAACGATTTTGAACGCCGTTTTTCAAATGCTCGCCTTACCTGGAGCAGCTGGTATGTTGCTGCTTATTTTTGCATTGTGCAATGTTTATAATGTACTAGATGTACGGTAAAGTCATTAGTGTGCCCTGTGCTGCGACATTTCAATGGCCACCATGAATAAGTAAGTTTGACTGCTGCATTCTTTTTCTGTTTTCATTCAAAATGAACTATGATGTTTTTCTCCTTTTTCTCCATCTACAGCACAGTCCTATTTATATACACAGAGAAAGAGACGACGGAGAGAGAGAGAGAGAGAGAGAGAGAGAGAGAGAGAGAGAGAGACAGACAGACAGTGACAGAGAGAGAAGGGACAGAAGGAAAAAAGACAATGATATAAAGACAAAAAAAAAATAGAAAAAATTTAAACATCAAAGGAAGAAAGAGATCGGAAATATACCCTACAAAAAGCACTATCGAAAGCTTTCCCTTTAAAAGATCAAATGAACTTTAAGCTCACGTGACAGCAATTGAACTGTTTTGTTGTTTAAGCGTGATTAGGCCTCCGGCGATGTGTGTGCTTTAATCGACACGATCGATTTTTAAGTGTGCTTTGACCAGCGCGCTCCCGAGGTCAACAATGCCAACCCAAACACACGAAAAAATCTACAGGTCAGAAAGGAAAAAAAGTGACACGGTACTAAAAGTCTCTAAAGACAAGAGTGTAGCTACACGTCTCGCTAAGAGCTCACAATGTTATGGATACGGGAAGCTAGCGTGACGCGATCTCACTATATTTCTGACTTGAAATTAAGACGACCGAGTAATGTTCAGAGTGAATCAACCCATAATATACGCCAAATTCTCCTGGAGAAACCTGTCACTATTCAACCTTAGCGAATGTGTTCAATGACGGTTTTTGGCGGACGGTTGTCCGGTCTGTCTGAGCTGGCAGCCAGCGATCAGCCCACCCTGTACGCTGTAGGTGAGCCACGGACGAGCCAAACTGTGAAAGGCTGCTCCCCCATGATGTAGTAAACTAGTACAAGTATGTACGACGGTAGCGTCCTGAGTCGCCTGTAATCCGACTAACTGCAAGTGCAACCCAAGCAGAATTACATCTAGAAAGGCTCATGCGCGAGAGCTGGAGGGGCTATGTACAAAAAGATGTAGCGTTGTGGTTTGGGAGATATGGTTGAGAGAAAGGGAGACATAAAGACAGCGAGATAGATAGAACTAGAAGATAGATAAACAGGTGGAGGGTGGATGGACGGATGGATGGACAGAAACGTAGACAGATGGATAGATTATATAGACAGATAGACAGATAGACAGGTCACAGATATATATATACATGTATACATGTACGTACATATCTTCATACATATGTGTACATTTATATAATATATAATGCATGGATATGAACATAGACGGATGGAGAGGTAAACAGAGAGTGGGGATAAATCGTATACAGACAGACAGAGAGAAACAGAGAGGAAAAGACAGACAGGTAGAAGAGGACGGACAGACAGACAGGCATAACAAGGAAACACATAAACAGCCAAAAAACAGGATAAACACACACACGCACACACACACACAGACACATCTAGCTGACTGTATCTATATTGATCATACGTTACATTATCCAGATTGCTTTGTTTGTGGTGTGAGGTAGTCGATCATAATCGCCTTTATATTAACAGTGAGTTCTCCCCTTAACAATTCAGTAATGAATACATCGCTTCATACATTCTTCACTCAAGATCTCCACCTTGGGATTATGTTTTGCCTTCTTCACTCAAGATCTCCACCTTGGGATTATGTTTTGCCTTCTTCACTCAAGATCTCCACCTTGGGGTTATTTTTTGCCTTCACACAACATTTCCACCTTGGGGTTATTTTTTGCCTTCTTCACGCAACATTTCCACCTTGGTGTTATATTTTGCCTCCTTCACTCAAGATCTCCACCTTGGGGTTATATTTTGCCTTCTTCGCGCAACATTTCCACCTTGGGGTTATGTTTTGCCTTCTTCACGCAACAGTTCCACCTTGGGGTTATTTTTTGCCTTCTTCACGCAACATTTCCACCTTGGGGTTATTTTTTGCCTTCTTCACGCAACAGTTCCACCTTGGGGTTATTTTTTGCCTTCTTCACACATTTCCACCTTGGGGTTATTTTTTGCCTTCTTCACGCAACATTTCCACCTTGGGGTTATTTTTTGCCTTCTTCACGCAACAGTTCCACCTTGGGGTTATATTTTGCCTTCTTCACGCAACAGTTCCACCTTGGGGTTATATTTTGCCTTCTTCACGCAACATTTCCACCTTGGGGTTATTTTTTGCCTTCTTCACGCAACATTTCCACCTTGGGGTTATATTTTGCCTTCTTCACGCAACATTTCCACCTTGGGGTTATATTTTGCCTTCTTCACGCAACAGTTCCACCTTGGGGTTATGTTTTGCCTTCTTCACGCAACATTTCCACCTTGGGGTTATTTTTTGCCTTTAGAACAAATTAAAAAGTAGTTCGAGTATGTCGCTGGCGGCAAAGCTGAAGAGGTTTGGGATCGAAATAGCATCCAACTATCGGGTAGGCTTACATATTAATTATGCACTTCGAACCCATCGAAAAAGAAGAGTGGCTGTGGGACAGAGCGAGCGAGCAAGAGGAGGAAAAGAGAGAGAGAGAGAGAGAGAGAGAGAGAGAGAGAGAGAGAGAGCAGTGCAGAAGAGGTAGCTCCATCATTAGAGCGTGTAGCTTGAATCAGATGTTCTAGATTCTATTAGTCCGAAAGACACACATGACTGTGCCAAAAGAAAAAAAAAAGAACTTGATGAACCGAATACTAATGAGTTCTTTGTATATATAATTATACAAAAAGTACATGATATTGCTGTTGACAATATTCTATTAGATACGTCGTCATTTGCCGGCGTGAAGAACATGTGAGTGAATGAGGCGGCACACTAGTGAGTGAAAGTGAGACATTCTTGCCCGACGCGATCCATAGAGAAGTGGATGTGTTGTGTTTTTAGCGTCCATCGCCTACATCGTGGACGGGCTCTAGGAATAACGTAAGACAATTTTACGTCCTGACAGCTGACACCCAACAAAAAAGTGCAGGGATTACAGGGGTGTGTGTGTGGGGGGGGGGGGGGGGGGTTGGTCCAACAGCAGCAATATATAGGCTATATTGTGGACGGACCCCAAGACGGACGTCTGACAATTTTATGTGCTGCCACACACGAGACAGGGTGGGGATACTATGACTCCTGTCTCAGCCGGTCACACTATACTGACACCGACCCAACCAGTAAGAAACCCAACAGCCAGGCTTTTGCGTCGGAAGCCGATATTCTACCCCTGGACCACCACGCCCCCCGCAGGGATAACAAACATGGGACGAAACCCGACAATTAAAAATAATAAAATTACCTGACTGTGTGCTTGAATTGGGACCTTGCAAATAGAATAGCCACCCCCTTCCCCCGCCCAAAAATTCCCCCTAGGGGACCTAAGTAAAACTAAAAGACCTTTGAAAAGCAGATGATCCAGGCGTGAGCTGAACCCCAGGCATCCCTTCACAGTCGGGTGCCTAAATATACTTCCTCATTGTTCATACTAGATTTTCCTCAATGCTGTTCCGCAATTTCATTAACAGCGATGTAAAATTCAAAAATATGCTACCGCACTTAAAAGGGTGTGCCATTTTCTGACAAAAGAGTTGTTTACGCATCAGGGCATCCGTCCATCCCTTGAAATAGACTTTATATGGGGGCAAGACTGTGCTACACTGAAGCTAGCTATTAAATGCTATCGATCCTAATTAAACCATAAAAACCGCTGATGAATGGTATTCTTCTAAATGAAGTAATAAAAAATTAAACCAACAGGCTTAAAAAAATACCCTAATGTATTTTCTAACACTAACAAACATTGCCATTATTATATTCGTAGTGTAGCAAATGAACGTGGTCATAATTCTCTTTATTTTTAAGCGTTTCTTAGCCGAAATTTTTAATAAAATCTGTGTAACTAAAAAGGTGGCCGTTTTGTGATAAAAATACATAAACCAATGACTTGCAAAGTTCAAATGGAAATAAGTATCGTGAAAGCGTTTCAAATTAAACAAAAGCTTGAATTTCGCAGTATGACTAAAGAGATCATTTTTACATATTGCGTTCCACATGTCATCTCTTGACACATGATATCTAGGATTTAAGCGAATTATAGCAGATAAATGCCGTAATCAAATTATGATTTTTCGCATATTTTCAACCCAATTAAAAATGAACGAATCATCAACGTTGCTTCACATTCTCATTGCAATTAGGGGAGAGAGGTAGAGAAAGAAGAGAGAGAGAGAGAGAGAGAGAGAGAGAGAGAGAGAGATGAGGGTGCAGACATAGGGGCAAAAAGATACGAGAAAGAGAGAGAGAGAGAGAGAGAGAGAGAGAGAAAGAGAGAGAGAGAGAAAGAGAAGAGAGAGAGAGAGAGAGAGAGAGAGAGAGAGAGAGAGAGAGAGAGAGAGAGAGAGAGAGAGAGAGAGAGAGAGAGAGAGAGAGAGAGAGAGAGAAAGAGGAGACAGGGAGAGAGAGACAGAGACAGAGAGAGAGAAAGAGAGAGAGCAGACATAGAGGGAGTATATATGGCCATCCGTCTCAATGGCGTAGCTAAACCTACTAAAGCCAAAGAGTGTGAGTAATGTTCCAGTCCCTTCGTTGCGATTGTACGACCATAGTCAGTGACATAAACACAGCACTTATGCATGGGGTTTTCTCATATTACGTCTAGGATAGAGCTTTGATTGGACGCTGGTGAGATACGTTTATTTACCGTCTTCTTGTCCATAATGGACCGGTTATCACAAGGTCTGCAATAATCTTCGTGGGCGGCCTCGAGTGCTGTGGACATGCGGCGGGAGAGATGGAATTTTAATCTGCATTGCAGAACGACACGGTGTTAAACTATTATTAGAGTCCAGTCACGGCGTTACAGAGTTCAGAGTGCTCACTGGGGCTCGAGAAACTCTTCGCTTTCTCTTGCCACTTTCAACTTAACCGCTAAAACGCTATTACACATTCGAACTGTTCAGTTTTCACTCATTCTGAAGTTTCGGCTGGTCAAAGTCCTGGACACTCACAGAACTACTTGCACGATGCTGGGTTACATTATATAAGCCAAACCCTATTTTACAATTCTATTCGGGGAAATGATAATCACGTGCGCTGCTAGTTACGACTAAAAGACCGGTTAAATAAGTTATATTCACGCAGTGCGACAGAAAATGAGGCCAGAACAGTATACAATTATCATAACTACCATTAATTATTGGTAAGATACACGGTGAGAGTGAGTAGTGGATTTCGCATTTTTAGATCTACAGTCTGGGGTAGTTGAGCAGACGGTAAACAGTTTCCACGGGGAGGTATTTTACGTATGTCAGTTGGGATATGTGGCAGCAACTAACTTTCTTCCTGAAGTAGAAACACTAAGATCTAAAGATTCACCTGATACCGAGGCCAGCAAACAATAACAAGCAAAGTCACCGTATTGGCTGAAGTGAACCTATTTTTGTGTAACAAGAGTAATGGTGGTCTTTTTATTTTAAATGTGTATTATAGTTAGGACCGAATAATACTCACTTAATATTTTCGTTTGGCCTGCAAACCTAGTAGACTAAAAATGTAAACTCTCCTATCTCTATCTCATATATTGATCTATCTAGTTCTAAATCAAATGTTCGTTTATTTCGGTCACTTGGGCTGCGTCCTTCAAAAAATTGCGCTGTCGATGACTGCATGGTTTGACAGAATCTACGTAATAAAACCCGCACTATTTTCACAACTTATAAACTGGTAGTTAAAATTAAATGATATTTCAAAGTCCGAGAGATACACATGACTGTGCCAAAAGGTAAACAAAAAAAGATCTTGATGAACCGAATTATCAATACTATAGAGTTCTTTGTATATAATTATACAAAAAGTATAATATGATATTGCTGTTGACAAAAGCTAAGTGAAGACTGGTTTCTTAGAAGTCCAAAGTCAGCAACTAGACTTTCAAGCAACACAAACATTGCAATTGTTTACTTTTTTGTCGACAGAGATAAAAACCACATTCAATTTTTTTTAATCAATGTTTCGGCCAAATTCTTTACACAATAAAAAGGCAATTTAACACTGACGCTGTTTTGAAGTAAATAACCAACCCTATTGGTCGGGAAATTAATTAAGATGTCTGTTCCTTTAAAATCTAGTCCAGCACAATTTGACAAAATACTGCTTCATAATTATGTCAAGCAAATGTGTTAAACGTATAGATCTATTATTATTTAATCAGCAGTGTAAAGGCGAGAGGACCCACGTTGAAAACTTATCCAGCCCACACTTGGCGAGCCCTGTGGTAAAATAATTATAGGCGGGGGCACAATGCAGAGCTTCAGCCCTAAGCAGTCTACACTTCACTTTAACGACACAAGACACTGCTGTAGGATAAACAAGACAGGCATGTTGCAGTGTTAATTGTATCTGTGGGAACATAGCATAAAGTTTGCGCTGAAGGAAGGTCAAGCCCCAATCCAATGAAAAGCCTCCTTACATTTTTTTTACAGGGGCGCCGTGGTGTCTGCAACGGTGGCGTTGTAAAAATAGACCAATCAATTACATGTACATGAACTTTTCAATGGCACAAAGCGATAAGCTTACCTCGCATTCACACGTCTCACAGGGCTTGAGTCTGGGGTGATTGTCATTATGTCTGGGTGATTGTCGGAGTTATTATCCATGAAGCCATAATCAATAATCAAGTTTATTTGAGTTGGAAATAAGTGTGATTAAAAATCAAATGCAGAATGTATGAAATAGGTTGAGCAATAATAGTGCTCAACTCGCCCAAGCAGCAGGAGGAGACTGATTCGCGAAGAGGTAAGGTCCGTGGTACAACGCCGCGTTCAATACGTGCAACCAGTCGTAGGCTTCTTATTCGCATACCTTGAGACGTGCCGTAAGCTACCACGATGTTGTACTTACGATCCACTCTCCACAACGTGTCGGAGTTAGAGGGCTAAAGTGGCAGACTTGCCAAGCATGCGCCAAAATCGTATTTTGTGCATTTCCTGATAGTTTTTGTCTGATTAGTAAACTTTTGGTGGCTGCTGGAGTTCGCAGCAATGATGCTTTTGCAGTTGTCTGCCATTGTATCAATGGGTTGAGCAGACCTCAACAAGTGGGTCGCCCACATAAATAATTACAGAGCTCACAGCATGCGCACGGCTTGCAAGCTACAGGCATCCGGATTAACTCTTACATAATCATATGAAAGTAAATAATCCTTTCTTACTTCTTCACATTGTGTAGTTAGAAAAGGGAAATAGGTTTAGGCGTCCGACTACGACATCTAAACTATACGTGTAGATGGTGAGCCGCGAGAATAAGTACACGTATATTTTCCTCTTTGTTCATACTACCCTAGGAGAGTAAATCTCACTCAATCTTGGCATCAGATGTGAAACCTTATAGCGCCTTACAGCGCGCAAGAAATGGAAGAATAATCATAGGAGCTGCGCAAAAATCAATGCATCTCTATCATTTTGTATTGGGTTAGCATTAGTTCTTGCCGCCACACCTTTGCGCTCTGCCATCTACGGAGTAATTATCACCACCGGTTCGATATGCACTGCAGGCTACAGTTAGTTCTTTATACTCCACTGGTTATTAACGACCTTAACCTCCTATGCCATCCTGATTTGCCATCTTTTTTAAAGAGCCGCCACCCCCACCCCCTTCCTCCACAGCCCTTCTCACATGGAGCTCTGGGCCAAGAAAGCATCTCATTCTATGCCAAGAACACAGACCGAGGTTATCTGGTATCCTCGACACAGACACATACCGCGGCAAATAATATCGTTCACAATGACTCATCTCTCTTTGAATGAAGACTGGCCTTGTTCACAATAAAAAAAAAATTCTATGTTTTTGGTAGAGTGGTTTTGTCTTATGTTTTGTTTGTTTTCTTGAATTTTTTCGTATGTTTTTTTATTACTGTTCTGTTCAACCATCTCAAAATAATGCTCCGACTCGATGAAAGATCTAGCAAACTACCGGCGAGGTACAGACATAGTTACGTATATCAAACGAAAGTACGCCGGCAAGGGACTATCGGGTTGGTAAATTACATCAACGAACCAAGCAAATTAAAACACGGACATTTCAACACTAAATCGATTAAGAACTTCAAACCATTAATATGAAAGAATAAAACACAAAGAAACCTCATTTGTCCTATTTATTTTCCTTTTTTTTTTGTTTTGTTTGGTTCCATTTCTTGAAACCTTATTTAAACAACATTATTGTTGCTACTACATGTAACGTGTGATAAATAGCCAAGAGATATACCGGGCTCTTTTCTCTATGGGAAATTATATTTTATGCGTTGTTTTTTTTTCTTTCTCACATCAACGATTTAAAACACAATACCGAAAAGCGGTTAATAATAATTAGAAAGTTCGTTATATATGGCAGTTTTATCTCAAACCACTATTCGATTGCCTATCGGGGAAATTATTTACGAAATGTTCGTGTGCTCATATAGGCCTACTAATTACATTAGACCAACATCGCTGCAGTTGTCAATAAACGAAAGAAATAGATGAAAAGGTCCACTAATCGGTGCAAACAGAAAGATTGCTCAATAAAACTTATATATTCAAAAGAGTAGAGTGGCGTTTTTAAACCAGATGTTATCAGAACTGAATTGAATTCCAATCAAGTTTAAGCCACCAAAGCTGTCTCTGGTGTAAGCCAATGCACTTTACGTGTCCATCAAATCGGTTCAGAGTGCAGAATCCACACTCAAAACAGGTGCTCAGTAGATAGGATACATACATACTCAGCATGGCTTCGTTTTCCATGCACGGTGGTGTTAGTATAGTTTCTGAAGTGATAAAACAGTCATTCTGCAAGACATGTTAATTCAATAATAAATTGTCATGCAAACGAGAGAATCCCTTTGCGGACGCTAGGCATGGCTACTGATAAAAATGGCGCAGGATCAGGGTCTAGAACACAAGAGAAGACGCCGAGCGTCGAACGTCTAAATCTCCGTCGTCTTTGTAATTACTACACTAGAACTAGAAAACGTGTAGGCTGGATGCATTGAGGCGGGATATTTTCAATAGAACAACAACAACAAAACATCAACCTGGAGTATTGGGTAATCCGGTGTGACGTGAGGCCGTAACCAGGCAGCCATGATGACGGTTACTAATCTGTAACTGTAAGTGCTAATGCATCTCATTTCCGCATCTTAATACCAGTGGTTGGACGTTAACTAGTGCAAATTATAATTATCATACTGAAGACCTGTTTTCATTTGGAAATATAAAAAAGAATCATGCCAACGACGTTTTCTTCGATTTCGCCAGTGTCAAATTTGACGGGATTTTTGTAATAATGTTTTGCAAATACATTGTAATATGCCTGTTTATAAATCGGGTTGCAGATATACTCGGCATTATAAGGAGAATACAAAATTTGCCGACATTGCTTTTGTCTTGTAAGGTCAACAGCCCAAGGGTTAATCGACATATTTGAGTTACATCAGGAATTCAGAAAATATGACATTGTTGTGATCAGATGGGTCAAATTCAAAAGTGTCAGTGAGACCAACTGACAAAAATGTTTATGTTGAAAATATGCATGCAATCATCTCTATTCTTTATTCTCATTTGCTTATATTACCTTATCATTACAAGATCTGAATTAATAATCCATTCATAGAGCATGTTTAGTTCGTAGAACCGGCGCATTGAGATAAAAAAAAAAATATTGAATATGTACATCGAGTGACTTATGCATAAACGATCGTTATACATTGTACACTAAATGTACAAAATAAATATCCCAATAGGTTTTTGATATTACTCTAACTGCAGAGTATTGTTCGTCTTTAAAACTAACTATGAAGGAGCTGAGAGATATGGGCATGTCTACTGATCTAGTTATTATTATTATTATTATTAGTAGTAGTAGTAGTAGTAGTAGTAGTATTAGTAGTATTATTATTATTATTATTGTTATAATCATTCTTTCACAAATATCATTGTAATATGTTGGTGTTTCCTCTTCTTACTCTATCTCTTTCTTTGTCTCTAATTAAATCAATGTTTTGCTAACCCACCCACGCTCCAATCCCACGAGCTATTAATATCTCTCGGTTTCTCACTTCTAAAACAACAACAGCAAGCAAAGGGAACTTTGTAAGTCGCTAATGAAACATGAAACTATTAGTAAATGTATGGATAATTCCTACCAACCTTTGACTTTCACAATGAAACCAAAAGTAATGTTCAAATTGAAGGGTTTTCTTTTCATATTTTCATATCACAAAGGTCTCTACTCTGAATGTCACACATCAAAAAGCATGTGCTAATTAGTTTCAGGCAGGCAATAGAGATAGAAGAAAAATGGAACTGTCTTGCTTATTATCCATACTTATAATTGAAACTTCTTAAAAGCAGTTCCATAAACTTATAAATAAATCAGAAATATTTCAGCAAACTTATGAATGCACAAAAAGTTTAAGAACAGTGTGACACTTTTACGTCTACGAAGAATATAAATTAACCAATAAAGCCATCCATATATCCCTCTAATATTTAAAACTTTTACATGTGTTTGCAATGTTAAGAGATTCTTTTTTTTTTATATATAATTTTCAAGACAATGTTAATTCAGCATTTAGAATATAAACAGTTTGAAAGCTTATTCTTTGTAAATTTCAAATATTGCACACACCTAAAGGGACAGTGATTTGTTTTTTGTTTCATTATGACTTATTTATGAATATTGATAGTATATTATTAAGTAACATACAACACAGTATATTTAATATCATTACAGTATATAAAGTAACGTGGTGGCTAAATAACAGAGTGGAAAGCTTCTAATAAGGAAGTTCTGGTTCAATGCCCAATTGTGGTTGAGTTAGCGTCAGTAAAATGGGGTCAGCTGAGACAGAAGTCCCAGTATCTCTGCCTAGCCTCTATGAGTGGCTTTAGAAAGATTCCCTGTCAAAAACTACAGAGTCACAATGCATTTAAGAAAAAGATTTTGTTTGACCCCTTATGCATGACAGTCTTTCAGTTTGCCAGGATCTCCAGGTCAAACACATTAATCAATTAAAAAAAAAAAAAAAAAAAAAACTGTTTTGCGCCAAGGCTGGTTTAAATCTTTTTTATTAAAGAGTGGGATAGAGAAACTTGTAAGAGATACTTTTTTCAGGAAGGAAAAAGCATTCTGAAAGTGGCTGGTTCTCAATCTGGAATCGCCTTTGGTCACAACATCAGATTAATTATCTTGTAACTCTTAACAAATAACTCAAAAATTGTTGACTATCTTCCCTAGATCTACACCTCTGCATTATTTCTGGCGCCATTTATTCAATACTTTTGTAGGCGACGTCCATTTATTCAGAAAAACGTCAAGGAGCTTTATTAAAACTGTAGGCTACCTAAATTTAAAAATATTAATGACTTAAAGGTTAGATCTAGATCTAAATGGGGTCTGCAAGTGATTTTATTACTTTTAAAAACCATTGTTGAGTCTTAAATCTTATAGGCCTAAATACACTTCCTCAATTAAAAAATAGAAAATTATTAAGGAGACCTGTACAAACACACTGTTTGTGCCAGATATAATCTAGATCTAGAATAAGATATATAGATATTGATTCATAAATGCCCAGAAAACTAGTGAAAGCCAAACAGGTTAGATCTAGACCTCATGAAAGGGATCCAACTTTCGTATGTTAGGCCTTATTATCTCTAGATCTAGATCTAGTTGGATTCTAGATCTAGTTTCTATTTTTTTAAATCTAAATCTTGAAGTAGAAGTCTAGATCTAGATCTATATAGAAAATCTTTTACAGATTTCGATTTAAAACCACTAGGTCTAGTCTAGATGTAGATCTAGATCTAGACAGATCAAGCGTATTACGTGAAATACACGATCCGCCAATAGAGCTGAAGTAGGCATTTTTATAAGATCAAGATCTAGATCTAGATATAGATTATGTAGGAAGCTGGCAGTCATTGTGTGATTACCTTTCGTTTTGATGCTGCAAAGATAAGTTTAAACTCTTTGCAAGTTCCTTCCTGGACGTTCAGTAACACATCCTTAAGAAAAAACGACGCCCAACTTTTTGTTTTGGACAGTACCGACAAAGTTTCCGTGTTGGGACCCAACAAACTTTGAGTGGCTCAGGTGTCCCCTGATCGGACGTAAACATTGCCCACTCGCAACACTGAGCGCGTTGAGGGTTGGGACTGGCGGCAGTAACAGGCAGTCGCCATGTGTTCCGAGACTCGGCTACCTGAGTGTGTTAGGCGAACGAGAGAGAGAGAGAGAGGGTGAGAGAGAGAGAGAGAGAGAGAGAGAGAGAGAGAGAGAGAGAGAGAGAGAGAGAGGGCAGAGAGGGAGGGGTAAGACAGAGAGAGGGGCGAGAGAGCAAGAGGGGAGAGACAGAGAGAGCGAGAGGGGAGAAGGGGAGCTCTCAGGTATGCAGGAACAGTCAGTGTGTGGGCGTGGCAAATATTTTGGTCTCTCACCCAACTCGCTTGCTTTTTGTACAGCGTGGGGATTGTTGTTAATGTAATTATAATAGATACGTGCGTATAATTTTTCGTGGTTTATATCGTAGCATATCGTATTTGTGTCTGTGTTTTTGGTTGCTTTTTATTTGTTTGTTTGTTGTTGTTGTTGTTGTTGTTGTTGTTGTTGTTGCTGTTGTTATTGTTCCCAAGCGGTCTATACAAATATAATATCGGTCGCGGTTTGATTAAAGTACAGCGAGGGCATTTACATAGAAAAGAGGTTACTTAAGATAACGGTATTGCTTATAAATCAAGATATCTCAATGTTATCGCGATACATGTGCACTGTATTCACTTAAGTGAAAAACGACGTGGCGCTGAAGAGATGGTATCATTACTAAGGCCTCGCAACACCGGAGATACCGACAAAGAAATTCAAAGTCAATTGCTGATTCCCGTTGTGTTTAAAAAATGCTCAAGGGCCTTTGCACCTGGATTCTAATTTCTATATCTCTAAACATGATTATAACTTGTGTGGAAGAAAGAGGGGTGGGTATACAAAGAGAGAGGTGGCGAGGGTGGAAACAGAATGAGAGGGAAGAGAAAATCGCCCATATCGTGTAACACGGAATAAACTAACCAAAAAAAAAAAAAGCAAAACTTGGTAATGGTATATGACTGCTATGTATCATTTTGGCACTATCAGTCTTGCCTTCCCCCCCCCCCCCCCCCCCCCGGACTCTCTAATAATCAAAGGGAAATAATCATTTTTATTGGTTGACTGTAAATTAGGTACAGATTACCGGTAATTTGGTTGTTTAATTTATTGGTAATGCTTCAGTGGATACACGTGTACCTACGGAGGCGCTCGCTTCGGTAGGTATACCTTGAGTGGTTTCTATTTTTAAGAATCCAATCATAAGATAGGCTTTTTTTATAGACCACTCAAGCCACAAGTTGAACCGTCTCAAAGTTTGGTCGCCATTTAGAACAACAATCGCCTCCTTTTCATGGCAACAAACTTAGAACGTTTACGCAGTTGTAGTTGAGTTGGTTTAGCGTCCAACATCAGCACTATATATGCTATATTGTGGACGGGTCCCAAGACTGACGTCTAACAATTTTATGGGCTGCTATACACGAGACAGGGCGGAGATGCCATGGCTCCTGTCTCAGTCGGTCACATTTAACTGACACCGACCCAACCAGTAGGGAGTGAAATCGCCAGGGCTCGAACCCGGACCTTTTGCGTCGGAAGCCGATGTTCGGCCCCAGGGCCACCGCGTCCCCCAGAACGTTTACGCGGTCGATTTCTTTCATAGTTAACACAAAACATAAACTCACATGAATATTTGTTTTGATTGGGGTTAAAGGACAGTTTTCTAGCTTTCACATGACTCAGAGCCTGGCTGCTATAAATAGTGTTACATACAGTATGAAAGCTTCGCCTTTGCTCTACCGATCGAGGGCGTATAATCGCTGAATGCTACGTCCTTCTTTTGTATATTTCGATCTAGATCTAGATCCAGATCCTTAGTTTTGCATTCTAGATCTAGATCTAGAATCTGTATCTAGTAGCTATAATTTATATTATCTATAATTTAGATCTGATCTATAATAATACTTACAACTAGAACTGATCTACAGCCTAGATATATACACTTGAAACTTGATGGAGGGGAGGGGGAGTGGTAGTGGTGGTGGTAGTAGTAGTAGTAGTAGTAGTAGTAGTAGTAGTAGTAGTAGTAGTAGTAGTAGTAGTAGTAGTAGTAGTAGTAGTAGTAGTAGTAGTAGTAGTACTAGTAGTAGTAGTGGTGGTGGTGGTGGTAGTTTGCAACCACAGGGTTTAATGTGGTACATGTTCTTTGCCTTAAAAAACTGAAAGACTTTTCCTTATGAAAATTAATTGCTAACTTGCTAGAGTAAACTCAAACTGCATGCTGTAGCAAAAAATAATTGTGAAGAATCTAAGCGTAAAATTCAAACTCTGATAAGGTAACCTGACTCCAAATTCAAAGTCAAGCTGGGGTAGATAAATTCAACCAGACTGACTCCTCCAGGGGCATCCACACCAACCTTTTTTTTTAATTTTGACAGACCAAACATTTCTTGGGACAATGTACATCTAAGTTCTACTTCTATACATGTGTACTTGTACAGGGGGAATCAGCATGTAAATATTTTGCCAATGACTGTAAAACTAAAGAAAGATTTAAGAAATGGGGCTTGGAAATACATGTACAATGATGTACATGTAGTTTAACTTTAAATCCTTAAGTTCAACAGTTTATTGAAAGCTGATTTAACTGTATTGTGTATAGGCCTTCTCTCTAAACTAAAGTGATGGTTCAATAATCAGACTTTATCAATTCTTCAGGTGCTAACAAGAAGGCAATGAAAGGTGGGTTATTTCATGCAGTAAAAGTCTAAAAAACTAAAAAAAAAATAGTTTTCTTTTGTTTTTAGTTTTATTCTTAATGTTGGTCATTTTATCAACATTTCAATGTACATAACTATGAAATAGTATCAACTTGTACCACTAATGTAAACATAATTCATGTTTTCACTCACAAGCAAAACAATAGAAATGTCAATACATTGTTACTAAAATTCAGTAAATATCAAACATTCTCGCATTTTCAAATTCATAAATAATGCAACAATTCTGGACACAAAACCCATTAATACGTATAAAAATATAGTTATACCCACTGACTTATGAAAATAAAAGATCAATTAACATAAAAATTCAACCTCAAGATGTCGAAAAATCACATGTACAAATTAAATTATCATCATGCAGCTGATACACCATGTATAAAGGACTAGAACCGGAAGTAGAGGTCAGGTGATGCATTTATTGGTATACTATTATTCAATGGCTGATATTTCTTTCATTAAAATGGTAAAATTATTCATTCATCTTTTTAAATCATTACAGGAACTGAGGCACTTGGCTAATTTTTTTTTAATTGCCTGTTAAGTTGGAGACTGAGTTGTTGACACATGATACACAAGTTTCAGATATTCACCATGATGTAGACCTAGAAGGAATTACCTAGTGCAGTGCACATGGCTAGTACTGTAGTAGTTTGCCCTACATAAAAGACTTCTTCCAAAGCTGAGTTGAGTTGGTTGCTTAACATCCAACATCAGCACTATACAGGTATTATTGTAGAAGGGCCCCCAAGACTTACTTCTGACAATTTTGTGTGCTGCCTCACACAAGATAGGACGAGGAGACCTGGACTTCTGTCTCAGCTGGTCACAGTAAACTGATACCGACCCAACTAGTAGGGTTAAGTAATTGGACAAATACATTTTTTTTACCAATTATTGTGGGATTCAAACAGTAGACCTCAAAACCGCTGCGACTAACTTCTTATCATTTAAGTTTTTTTTAACCTTACCTGTATGCCCTGATTGGCACTCTTCTGAAAGTTTTGGAACCCCTTTTTTGAAAAAGTCAAAATGAACATTTGAGGAATTCATAAAATTTTAAAGAAGGAATAATGGTACATGCATATAAATTTTCCAAAGAACAGGGATGCCCCTTTTCCGCTTAAAACCTGAAATCCGGCTTTTTAGCGATGATCCAGGGTACTGGGTTTTTAGCCCCTGGTCCTGCGGTTCGGAGATCATGATTCTCAATTCTGTATGGAGCATGAAGACAGTGAAGAGGAGGAATATTCACCACATGTATTTTTACGCTGTGACTATCACTGTGAATATGTGCTCGGATCCTACTAGATCTAAATTTCAGATGGACCATCATCAGAAGAATAAATTCAAGAGGGAATGGCTTCAGCAGAAATCTGCGCCTGACATTGGAGGTGGCTTTTTTTTCAGACTCTTTTAGAAAGATTAAAGAAGCTGGCTCAGAATACTTACAACCTGCACTGTAAGGACACAAAGGTTAAGTATTGAAGCTCTGGATAAAGACCCTAAAAGACCATATTAAACGTCCAGTTCACCAGAACAACAAGAATAGAAAAAGTGAAAGGCAGGCGCAACCAGCTCTAGCTGAGACCTTTCTCTCAGTGCTGATCTACTTCTCTACTTGAAAAATCTCCAATCCTCCTTGTAGAACTTGCTGGACACAGATGGATGTCATTGATAGAGGCCATCTCCCGACTTCAACAAGACATTCTGGATCAAGTGACTTTGTTCAATTTTGCCTGGCTACTCCAAGATAAGATAGTTTTCTACAATAGCAACAGACATAATAAAGACACTGCCACAGTGGAAACGAAGCCAGGCCTATTGCATATTGAGACGTCTCAAAGCAAAGAACTTGACACAGTGTGGGAACAATCGCAAAAAAGGTCTTTGAAGATAGATCAAAATTGATGTTTCTCAGCAAAGCTGTCAAATTCAAGAATTTCATTTTGGCTTAGAAGAAAGCAACCCCCCAAGCTCACAAACTTTAGGACAGAATTCTAGAGGCCTTTACACAGTTTCTAGCACATCACATGAAACCTGAAGTCCAGAAGGCTTCAAGAAGATTTTCCATCAAATCTATTGATCTGACAAATGACAATTGGAAGTGAAAGCAGCTCTCTGTTGAAAGCTATGCCAGCCTCTGATGATAGAAAAACTAGCCATAGAATGTGAAAAAAGCCTTTGTGAACATTGGTATTTATATGAAGTTCAAGTTACCATTATATAACAAAGTAATCATTGGTCTCTCCTCTCTGGATCCAATTGGCAAAAAACACTCAACTAAAGCCATGATGATGGAGCTCAACAAACATATTCACCTGCCTGATACAGACAAGTTTTAGGACAGCTCAACAGCTACCACACAGACACTGAGCTACCAGTTGTTGAGGCTTCATTCAACTTGAACTGGATGAATCCTGGAACATGGCTGTCAAAAAGTACCATGCAATGCTCAATGTGATTAAAAAAATGTCTTAGTCATCTCTTCACTGGCCCCCAAGTTGAGCAAAGTTTTAGTCTTCTAAACAATGTCCTGGACAGCAAATCAAATAGAATATATGGCCATTTCTACTTCCTATCAAAGAGTGAAAACTTCAGAAATATTTTCCACTGGCAGATAAAACAAGCAGCATCAAATACTTTTACAGAAAGGATATTAAGTTCACCCCAATTGCTCAGTTATTATGCCACCATATCAAGTCAGCATGAGTGAGAGCCAACAAGAGGACGGCTAAAGCCAAATAATCTCAGTCTGCTATTGCTGGGGCTGATGATGAGAGACATTCCATACTTGGTATGGTTGGAGGCCAGCTCATGGGACCCACAACCAGAAGACAGCTTAAAGATAGAAGAAGTCTTTTTGACTACAGGTATGTGCATCATCCCTGAAAAAAAAAAAATGCTCTTTTCGAATATTTTAATTTAAATTTCCCAGAATCCAAGTGATTTTTTTAAACTACCTAATGTATGCCCAAGGTAATGATTGAAAATTAAAAAGATTGATACACATAGAAGATACATGTACTTTTAAATCTACCCAGTTAGCCTTACTTTCATAACTCAAAAGAGAGGACCCAAGCCAACCAAACCACTAATGTCTAATTAGGGCTGCCTGTAGCAATTTAAAAAACAGTTTCATTTATAAAACTAACAACTCTAGTCTTAATAAAAACAAATAGGTCTGAATGATTGTTTTAGAGATATATCAACAATTTTGTTCTTCTAGATGCCATATGGCTGTCAACATTGGCTTTGTTATTGATGGACCAGTTTTTCAACAACAATATACTGGATATCAGTATTCTACACATACACAAACTATTCAAGTAAGGAATGACCTACAATAAGGACATAACTCAGAACAGAAATATACAATGTAGTGCAATTTTGCTGAACTATGGATTTTGCATGATAAAATTTACAAAAAGCCAAAATTCATATGTGGGCCTACTGGCAAAAATTAAACTATTAAGAGATTATGAGTGGCATCCAAGGTAGGTTAAAATACACACAGTTGCCTTTAGAGGGTCATCAGTCTAATGAGCAAGTTAAACTGCTTTTATAATTATATTTCTTTCCACCCAAAAGAAAAATGACACATAATTCCAATTCTGGGTTCGAGCCCCGCTCTGGCGATCTGCATTTTTCTTAACACATTGGTTCAGTGTCAGTATAAGTGAACAGCCAAGTCCAGGGGTCATGGCCAGTATAGCAACTTTCTTATTCTTAAGACCAAGATGACTTTAAAATCAGGATATAGCTTTGCTTTCTCAGACCAAAGATACCATCACTTACATTTTCTATCATAAAAAATCAGCAGGCTGAATGCCTCCATCATGTCTCCTATTCTAACTAATAATGTTATTGGTGCTAGAATTGTAAGACATTTATACTTAAAATGGTAACAATTGGATAACTTCTTTCACTGTATTACTTTTTTTTTTTTAAATGTGTACCTCAAAAAGGAAAAAATTAAATTTAAAAAAAAAATGAAACACAATATACAAAGGTTTTCATAAAAACTATAGGACTCACTTGATAAAGCTGCAATACACATAGTGACATATACAGTGAAACCCGATTTCTTGATAAAACCCTCTTTGTGATAAACTGTGGTTTATTCCAGAGGAACCAATCTTTTTTTTTTTACTTTACTACAGGAACTTTTTAAAATAGAAATTTAGGATAAAATTATGTTTTTAGGCTGTCCTCGAGTGGATTATCCTACAAAGCTGATGCAGCTGTACCAGAAAGCCTCAAAAGTAAATAATGTAAGTCAGAAACCATTATAAACCAGGGACAATGAATAAGCGGACATGCTTATGAATCCTTAAAACAGCTAAACTGCTCATAAATCCATATCACACCTGTGGCTTAAAGTGATGGAAATAGATTGGGTGCTGCACAGAAGCTGCAGCTAACTGGTCAATCCAAGCATTCAATCAATATTAATATATGTATCTATAAACGAAAAATATGTACAAAATTTACAGCTAAAACAATAACAAGAGTTAAGTCATACTGTCAATAATATACAAGCTCTGTCAATCATCAAAAGGCATTTAAGAATATAATACCTTAAAAATGTAAGCCTACAGTGGAAACCTCATAATTCAAGTTGCTTGGGATTTCATCTTGACTTCTAAATTTTACAAAAGAAGGCATTAAGTGCATTTATATAGTTTCCTATTGTTTTCTCCCAAATCCATTTCTTTTAAAGATATATGGGCAGCAATGTGCATTGAATTCTGCTGAACATATAGTACTTTTGTAATGCCTATTGGTAGTGTGAGCTTCAAATTAATAAAATCAAGCCAGAAAAACTTCAAATATGACCAGACTTAGAAAAGGGCACCATACCAGAAGGAATACAGTAGAACTCAAATACACCTAAACTTGGACTCAAAGAATTCCCTACATTGAACAGAACAGAAACTGAATCTTATTTTTAGAAGTGACAGAAAATAAAGAATTGTGTGTGTGTGTGTTTTGTGTGACTTTGCCCCTCATTCTCAGGGGGCATTAACATTCTACTCAGATAATCATAACCTTTTTCAGCAATAAAAGTAGATCTAACTGTGATTCATATTGTTAACTGTAATGTTATACTGTGGAAAGTGCCGTGGACAATCTTTGTAAGGGTGCTCAAGTTGATCCCTGACATTTTTTTTTCTGGGTCAGTTCGAAATGGGTAGCTGAGGCTCTTGAGTCACTGCGAAAATAACGGCAATCTCACAAATACCATTTGCCTGACCCTAGCTTTGGTTCCCCAACGCTCTGTTGAACAGCATTGCATTAACTTTACTTCACTCATAATAGTAGTGTATTTCAACAAATTAAATGTATGTATCACTTGCTGTTACTGTAAGTGTAATAGACGAGCAAGGGATGCAGATATCTATCCTGAATGTGAATAACATGCTTTGATAAATAAATAAAAAAAGAATTTTAACAGCGACTGTTTCCCCTCATGGTGCAACAACCTCTTGATCCCTTGCACATACCTAAAGTGTTTAAAATTAATCTCAAAGCTTAGATACTTTTCAATTTAAATGTTAAATAATTCAGTGCTCACAATTATAACTTAATCTAAACAAAATCTTATTTTAATTGAATGGCCTTTAACATGGTCAAGAGCCAAGAAAAATGGGTCTAATTTCTGAAAACGTCAACAGAGGTCTGTGGAGAGAAATATTTTACTTGTAAAATTGATATTTTGTTATGTATCACAACTTTACAAGATTGCTGAAGTAACATGGTTAACAAAAACTGAAATGTTCCATAAAAAAACCTTTCTAAGATATATATGAACTATTCTGTGTGCTTTACATTATTTTGAATTTGAAACGAGGAATTTATAATAGATGTATAAGGTTAAATGTTCAAGCCACACTGTAAGAGTAAAAGTAGTCTTTCCTCAATCTATTTCAATGACAACAGGCTCCCTCTCTGATTGGCTTGCTGCAGATGGTACACTTTTAGTCCTATTGTTATCAGTGACTATATGCTCAGAGCTGGCTCGAGATTGAGTATCAGGATGTGCCAGTAAATCTTTTAAAGAGTCCTCTTTTTTTTTCAACAACTCCTTCAGCTTGTCAATTCGATCTCCTCGTAGTCCCATGGATTTCTGGGCAGCGAGTAGCTTACTCATAGCATCTATCTCTGCCTTCAGCTTTACTATCACACTTGTTGAACTTTGCACAGCAGCTATGTTCCTTGGAAGCGATGGTAGTGGAGATGAAGCGCTAGAGCTGGATGTAAGAGTTTCAGAGTCTCTAGTCTCACTGCTGGCAGAGCTAGTCACAGACGATGAGGTAGTAGTAGTAGTTGGACTGCAGCTGACAAGTGTAGAGGTAAGTGTCGGCAGAATACTGATGATGCCGCCAGCTCCTGTGCTTGTAGAAGAAACAACTGCAGCAGATGAAATGGACTGTGCAGTTGTTGCACTCCTAGCCAAAGTGCTTGAGCTAACCATGCCCAATGAAGAAGGAATGAGAATAGCCTGTCTTCCGCCACCTGAAGCTGCTCGAACAATGAAGTTAGCCAGAGGCATGGTACCACTGGACCCCAGTGCAGCTGCCGCAGATGCAGGGTTCAGGAACCGGATGCTTTGCACACCTGTAACATTCGGCCTTCTCGACGCAGACACAACCTGGATATTGCCAGGGAGCAGCGATCGGCTGTATGTCGTTGTCCACTGAGATGTTGAAGGAGCATCCAAAGGCTCTGTTTTAATGACAACTCCTGGGGGTAGTGGGTATTTTTTCTCAAGCTTCCTCCGCTTTTCTGCTCTCTGTTCGGGAGTCAATGAGTCTTTGCATTGTTGCCTCTGGGGAAGGAGATCGCTGCTGGCTGTAAGGCGAGTGAGAGCACTAGAGCTGGTCGCCACACTGCCTAGAGTAGCAAACCTGCCTGGGACACCTGTGGCTTGACAGCCTGGAACAAATATCCTTACAGCTCGAACTGCTCCAGGTTGGTTCGGAACTGTTGCTCTTAAATTGGATGCAGGAACACGAATGTTACGGACTACCGTGGTAGAATTAGGAGCTGCCATTGCAATAGGGGCGGTGGTCCCAGGAGCTGATGCTACTGCTGAGGCTGAGGACAGTGGTGGGTACACGGTCACTGGTGTGACAGTCCTGGTGCTGGGTAAAAAAGATGTTCTGGGGATTCCCCTTACACTATAAGATTGCTGAGTGGAAATGCTTGGTATAGAAAATGGGAGAGAGACTCCACTATTGATGGAAGGTGCACTAGACGCAGCCAGCCCAGAAGGCATGGGTGTAATGAGTGGCACGGGCATGGCAGACAGAGCTGAGGAGTTCATGATGCGGGGCGCTTGGTTGATCTGCTGAGAGAGGTGGTGGCTGTGCGGTACAACGAGTCTCTTCCCTCCAGGCAGGAGGAGTGTAGAACCCTCGGAAGTTGCACCTGGTGAAGAAGAAGGTAACACCTGCAGGAGGACATCTTTCCCATCCATCTTGACCATGCAGAACTGAGGTCTGACCATGCCTGAAGTAGCTAAGGTGGGAATGGCGGGAGTTCTAGGCAGAGTTGTGGCACCCAGCACTCCGATTGATGTAGACATGCTGGTTAGGAATGGGGGGAATGTGGAGATAAGCCCTGGTGGTGCTGGCTGACTCGTTAATAATGATCGCACTGTCGGCGTTGTTGGAGTGGGAAGGGTTGCAGGTGCAGCTCTGATCTCCACAGGCTTCGATTTGGAACTTTTACTCAAAGGGTCTTTGACAGGTCCCTTAGGATACACAACAACCTCTTTGGGTCCACTGTTTGATGGTGGTGGTTTTGCTTTTGCATAGTCATGTACATGTACATGATTTTTGTCATTTTTAGAGGTCTTTTCGCTATCTTTTGAAAGGCTTTTATCATTGATTGGGCTGCCAGAGCAGTCTTGTAGGGCTGACGACTCCTCTGTTTGTGAGTTAAGTTTTCTTTTTTTAGGCTCATCCTCACTTTCCAGAGCGCCCTCTTTAGCTTTGCTGCGTGAACGTTTCCTGTTGAAATCCATAAATATGTCAGCCTCTGTTGGCTCCACGTAACAGATAGATTTATCTCTTTTCCTGAGAGATCTGCCACCTTTGCCAGCCTCAAAGTCATCTTCTGAATCAGGAATTTCACTATTTTCAAATATTGTTTTATGTTTTGATTCAAGTATTTTGGGACATTTTTTATTTTTCCTACAAGCTATTAATCCCTTTGTACAGCAGTTTGATAAATTTTGAAGCCTAACTGACAACGGAAGAACAGTACCTGGTTTTTCCTGAATATCTTTGAAGATATGATCTAAATTCCAACTTTTTGCATCTGGATGCTTCAACAATGCTGATATTTGCTCGATTACAATATAGCAAGGCGGGAATGTCTTCTTTATTTTATTTTTATGTTTCACTACATTATAGAAAGGTAGCTTCACACGAGGTAACTTTTGACACTCCAACCTTTTCTTGTTTTCCATATTTTCTTTAGTGGACGAAAATGAGTTGTTCGACATGTCATCAGAGCAAGACAGGGCAGTACATAATTTAGCTACTGGTTAACAGTAAAACTACAAAGTATATATATAGAAAGAAATACTAAAATATATAAATATCAATTACCAGAATTATGTTGTAAATAAATACATTTTAAATCGATTTGCACCAAAAACATTTTGATATCATTTTTTCTCATATACAACAAAGAAGTAAGAATTGCCGCAAAACATTTTTTTACATTTATAAACAGGGTGGTATGAGAAAACGTCAGTGTAATTGGTAAGCTTTTAACACCCATCACAAGCAGCAATGCTATCTCGTGGGCGTATCCCAAAACGTACATCTGACAATTTGACTGCTGCCGAGAGTATCTAACACGAGTGAGAAACGAGGTATGGGAAGCTAGGAGATGTTGACAGGGAAAAACAAGACCCATGATATATGTTACCTTGTGGAATCTAGGGGAACCCAAGATATGCTAACTTGGGAACCCATGCTATGTGGTAACTTGGGAATCAAGGGTATGTCATAACTCGAGAACCAAGGATACATGTTAGCCGAGGAACCTTAAAAATATTAACTCGGAAACTCAGAATATTTCGACTTGGGAACCTAGGAGAAATTAACTGGTAAATCTAGTACTAGTAGTAGACTAGATGTTAATTTGGGAACCTATAAGATGTGAATTTGGAAGCCTAGGGGATATTAACTGGGAAATCTAGAAGATAATTTGAGAACCTAGGGGATGTTAACTTGGGAACGTAAGAGATGTTAACTGTGGGGAATCTGGGGGATGTTAATTTGGAAATTTAGGAGATGTTTACTGGGAAATCCAGAAAATGTTAACAAGACAATCTAGGAGATGTTAACTTGGGAATCACACAGGCGTAACTCCACTCCAAAATCTTGAGAACAATTAGTAATACACATATCCTAGTAGTAGTAGTAGTAGTAGTAGTAGTAGTAGTAGTAGTAGTAGTAGTAGTAGTAGTAGTAGTAGTAGTAGTAGTAGTAGTAGTAGTACTTGTTTTTAAGATGGAATGCAGTATCTTTCTCACATACTCTAAGCTAATGTTATATTTACAATAAGCAGGAGTCAATTTTTTTGTTCTTATTCTTGGTTGTTGTTTTTATTACTAAGTGAGAAAAACGCTTTAATATCTTTTTTTTCGTTCTATATAACTCTTACACAAAAACAAATTCTGGAAATATTACAGCAGCTGTTTTCGATACCTTTAACAACATGTCATTGGTTAATGCAGTGACATAACAAGACATCTTCCTCGCACTTGAACAAACAGAATTAGTATTAATCATGTCCATATATTTCAAACAGTCTAAACATATTATCCTACATTCATATACTTTTATATTATTTGTGTGACTGCAGCACCACAGGCTTCGATTTGGAACTTTTACTCAAAGGGTCTTTGACAGGTCCCTTAGGATACACAACAACCTCTTTGGGTCCGCTATTTGATGGTGGTGGTTTTGCTTTTGCATAGTCATGTACATGTACATGATTTTTGTCATTTTTAGAGGTCTTTTCGCTATCTTTTGAAAGGCTTTTATCATTGATTGGGCTGCCAGAGCAGTCTTGTAGGGCTGACGACTCCTCTGTTTGTGAGTTAAGTTTTCTTTTTTTAGGCTCATCCTCACTTTCCAGAGCGCCCTCTTTAGCTTTGCTGCGTGAACGTTTCCTGTTGAAATCCATAAATATGTCAGCCTCTGTTGGCTCCACGTAACAGATAGATTTATCTCTTTTCCTGAGAGATCTGCCACCTTTGCCAGCCTCAAAGTCATCTTCTGAATCAGGAATTTCACTATTTTCAAATATTGTTTTATGTTTTGATTCAAGTATTTTGGGACATTTTTTATTTTTCCTACAAGCTATTAATCCCTTTGTACAGCAGTTTGATAAATTTTGAAGCCTAACTGACAACGGAAGAACAGTACCTGGTTTTTCCTGAATATCTTTGAAGATATGATCTAAATTCCAACTTTTTGCATCTGGATGCTTCAACAATGCTGATATTTGCTCGATTACAATATAGCAAGGCGGGAATGTCTTCTTTATTTTATTTTTATGTTTCACTACATTATAGAAAGGTAGCTTCACACGAGGTAACTTTTGACACTCCAACCTTTTCTTGTTTTCCATATTTTCTTTAGTGGACGAAAATGAGTTGTTCGACATGTCATCAGAGCAAGTCTGATGCCTTTCAAATTCCTTAACAGCATGAACATTCGCATCATCAGATAATAAGGATGGTGTTAAGTCATTCTGATTTGCATTCTGGTTATGTTCAGCTCTATTGGTACATAATGTATTACTCACTTTTGGAACAATACCTATGTCTGATAGTGGAAAGTCAGAACTAGAAGTAGTATTGGGCTTTTCAGCATCTGAAACTTTTTGAGTTAGACTTTTTTTCTTTTCAAGAGAGATAAAATCATCCTCTGAATCTCCAACATTAATGCTACTATTTCCTTCTACATTAGATGAAAGTTTTAATTGCTTCTTTTTTCGTTTCTTTTTTTCTTTCTTCTTTTCCCTAATGACTGCAAAAGGTCTGCTTACATCATCAGAATCTGAATGTGTTTTCGGTGGGCAATCATTCTGTTTGTCTGAGGAAAATCTTCTTGAGACCCTCTCATTGCTGCAAGTGCCTCCAATATCTCCAGATGTTATTACTTCTAAATCTGCTTTGGAAATCCTCTTCTTTGGCACGATTATCATTTTGTCTTCTCCTTCCAAAGATAATTGACTGCTGGACATTGTGTCTTCCTTATCACCATTTTGTCTCGTTTCATAAGACATTCTGCCATTTTGTAAGTTGACATCTTCAAATGAAAGTCTGTGCTGCAATAATTGAGAAGCAGAACGGGGCAGGATACGATCCATAGCTTCCTTCACACTTGGAGAGAGGATAAGCCCATCTGGCATGTCAGGACCAGCACTTGTGTTGGATGGAGACGAGGCCCCGAGAGAACTCGCTACATCAGCCATTCTGTGCTTTTCACATTTGCTTTTCAGGAGCTACACTAGTTCAAAAAATCTTTAGGCACTTTGACTAAGAGATGAGCTTGACTGAGGTATTGAAAACAAGACATCCTCAGGAAAATCTGAAAACAAAAAGATTTAAAGAAAAGATAAACATTCAAAAGTTAAACAAAACTGGATCAAATCCAAGTACAAAACTTGCTCAAGATGAACCATGGCTTTATATAACCAGTGTTGATGCACTAATTCCCTTATTTTAACTAAACAACCATTGTTTAATAAAAAAGAGGTTAAGTGGAGTCCACTGAAAGTTATCAGGTTTTCATTTATATAACAAGTTAAACTTAAATGTGACTTTATATTTTTTTCTGATCATAGTGTATTTGCCTGTCCAATTTCAGCTATATTGATAAATAGTACATGTATGTAGCACGTAAACTTTTTTTTAATGATTTTTTTCTAAGGCCATATATTTTTCTATTAATTTTATGAAATTAATCCGGCCACCCAAGAGTTAACTATGAAAAAAAAAATTTTCAACTCATTTCACCTTTTGTTCCTGTGGATAAAAAGAAATGGCCCAATATTCTGAGACAACACTGAATGTTTGTTGCCAGACCTCCTGTTCTCTCAGTAACACTCGGTGAAACGATAAGCGAACTATAAATAGTAGAACACTGTAATTACAATGCTCGGACATGAACCTGCTATTATTCTTTTTATACTCTGGTATTATATTGGAACCTTTGTGAAGTTTTTAAAATCTAATCATCCTCCTGTATATTTTTTACATTGGTGCAAAAAGTAAAGTGCTGATGATTTTAATTATTCTGGTGCCCTCTCTGGAATGAAACTTATCTTTTTTTATTAAAATTGTCAGCCCTGGCTTTAAAAGTTCATAAAAGTTTACATGGTATCATGTCATACTGAACTTTGTAACTGCTAAACTAAGAAAAAAAAAATCTACTGCACCTGACAAAGTGCACACTGTCTTACATTTTAGTTGAAACCGTTCTACTTACCATCACCTATCTAGCGAGAGAACTGCTAAACCACAGATGCAATGCATTGGTTGATGGATCCATAAGAAATCTCAGCCATGTTAGTAGGGTGCTTCATAGTTTTAGGCCATCATTCAAGTTAACACATGCTCAAACTCAAAGGTACCCTGCTCTTGCCATTCATCACATGTAATCTGGGTTGAGAATTATGGAATATTCTTCTGTACAAGATATGCACTGAAAATGTGTGGTGAAAGTCAAATGAGAAAGACAGGCAGACAGCCAAAGACAGACAGAAATTACTTTACTGAGAAGTTTTTTTTGGGTGAAACAGTTTGCAAACCTTCAGAGACCATTCTTTTTCTGATCTGTTTCTTAGTCGTGCAAAAGTTGTTTTTTCTGCAGTTGTGTTTTTTTTTTTTTAAAGGTTAGCATAGCTGCCAACTTTTGAGAATGCAAATGCAGATTTTAAGCGTGATTAGTCACTGAAAATCTAATCCACGGCCAAGCTTATTAGATTGAACTAACAATAATGACTATAACCAAGCTTAACCATTACTTAAAAAACCACAAAACGAAGTAGTGCTATTTAGTAAGCAAGTTTTTTTTCTCTCTTTTTTTTTTATCCCACAGAACACCACATCAGCAAAATCCAGGTTTTGTCAGAACTAAACATGTTATTTCACGACGGTTGACTAAAGAGACTCTCAAGTTGTGTATTGATATGTGGGAAATTAAAGCTTTCTAGCATGCCTAAAGTAATTGGAAATATTATAACATCATTGTCATAGATTGAACTAGTAGGGGACAAAATCAGACAAATAAATGTGCCCAGTCGTCGGTTTCGAACTAGACACCTATTGAGAACATGAAGCTCTGCCACTTAGCCAGTTCGCCCCCCCTCAAAATCAAACATCTAGTTCCTGATGTATATATATCACATAATTAGATCTAGATTCTAAGTTCATATCGGATATCAGCTAGATCTAAAATCTTCAGCTGCAGTCTAGATTCAACTTCACAAGATGCAGGCCCAATGATCCTCAAAAAGCCAAATCCAATTCCACTTCGGAATGAATCATTCCACAAAGTTGTGGCAGTAGCAGTGGCATCAGAAGTAGTAGTAGTAGTAGTAGTAGTAGTAGTAGTAGTAGTAGTAGTAGTAGTAGTAGTAGTAGGAGAATAAGCAGAAGTAATCATCGCCTTCGTTGTAGTGGAACATTAATAGACATTGAAGTAAATGTAGTAGTAGCAGTGGCACTAAAAGTAGCAACCCAGCAGCAGCACATAATATTGTTGCTGTTATAATAGTATCGTTGCGAAGCAGGCAAATTAATGTAAGTATCCTCAACTACAATATATATATGGACACCTAGTCCTTTCTGCTTTCAACTGATAAGTCTCCAAAAACTACTGGCCTAAATGCAGGCCTTTTGCGGTGAAGTCACTTGACTTAAAAACTTGTACAGCCAAATGACCCATTCCAAGACCACTAATGCAATTTGGTCCAAATGTTTGGGTGCTTTCAGTTTAATGGTCTTTGCATCAATGTCGCACTGCACGTGAAAGTTCCATATTAAAATTAGATGATATTCTAAATAACCTTTACAGATAGCTGTTTGTACACCTATTGCAAAACCAATAATTAAATCAGTCAATTTTCCTTTACGGCTCCTTAGAACTAGATCTATTGTTCTTTTCAGAGATCTCTATACTCTACTGCACAGACCTATTATAACAACAATGTTATTTATCTATGCGCAGTTCTCAAATTTAGGTATAGAAGACAGTTTATATGATTAACTTAAGTGCAAGTTCAGTTTTAGTTTGGGTTTTTATCCTTGATCAGATTATCAGGCAGACGGAATGGGACTTTATTAACAGAAGATAGAAGGTGATAAAATACCCATTATCGATACATTCTTTTGGAGGCTTGTAACTTGGCTCATACTGTATGCTGATCAGCTATACCAGGTAGCAAATTCTGATACATGCCCAACTACAAATATTATCTTAACTGTAGCTACATTGACTTGTTCCGATGATTGCCAAAGTGATTGATTATGAAATTACAGTACAAAGTACAGCTAGCTGTTAAGTTCTCAAGAAACTGAAAAAAAAAAAAAAACCTAAAGAAAACAGCAAAATAAAATTTAAAAAAAAAACAAAAAAACACCCCCACACACACGTGGAGACAATGGGGAAAAAAAACAGAATTTTACAATGAAAATCGCAAACAAAAAATATCGCCCAATTTTAAATAAAAAACGGATATAATTGTGGGGAAAAACTGGTATACATCTTATAAATCTCTGTAGATCTAAATTATAATGAATAGAAATGCTGTAAATCGCAATAATTTTTTAAATTTTACACTATAGGCCTGTAATCTACCTTAAAACCAAGAGCCTAGAAAATGTTTCATTAGAAAAGTGTTCGGCTTTAATGGGCTGCTTGACCAATAATAGATAGGCTCCTATATCTAATGTTGGTGGTCAAAAACATATCTTTGCTTAGCTGGAAGGATTTTACACGTCAGGTCCAAAAATTTATAAGCTTACCCATGCTACCAAAAGAGGTATTGATTTGAGGGCACAACCAATATATCTAAAAAGGGGCATGGTTTTTGAGTACTTTTTTGTTCATGATTTAGACTGTTGTCAGTAAATATTTTTGTGTTTTTTTTTTCCATCTTTTGCTTACTCCTTTTCTTCCTCCCTACTTTCCTGGGAGGATCTGTGCTTGGCGGATGTGACTAGCTCCACCAAGCATTCCTCCCCTGCTAAAACTCAGTGTCAGTAAAAGGGGAAGGCACCTTCAAGGGTCAAGTTACCAATCCGAATGCCTCCGGCACTTCAGAGCGGACTCGACCCTTTGTGACTACTCTCCTAAAAATGGAGAGTAGAAACCCTAGGTTAGAAATAAAGAGTGTTGACAGCTTATAACCCTTATTAGCCAACTATCGTGTTGAAATTTGGGTGTCGATACTTTATTATTTAGCGTTGAAATTACAGTTTGCTTATTTTGCATATATTGCATTTCGTTTTCAAATAAATTATTATACATATATATATTTATGTTTTTATTGCTATATCACAACTGTTTAAATTATTGTTAAAATTAAGAAAATAAATTTTGACAGTTGTAACTTGTAGGCCTATGTGTTTTTTTTTCATATCAATTATACTAGAAAGTTATAAATTGTAAGACCATTAAGTGTTTGGAAGAGAAGTTATGGCCCAGTGGGGATGACACTTCAACACTGGAATTGTTACATTGGATTGTCAAGTAAGTTTGGGGGTGGAAGGAGGGGGTACAGCTAGGGTTAGATAGGTCTAGAAGCCTCTTACTCTTGGTGCTACTTGTATGTGGCTACCTTTAGGGTTAGGAATAGGGGTAGGGTAAGTGCTATGTTTAAGGTGATGTATCTATGGTAAAAATTGTACAAAAACATAGATATAATTTAAAGCCTATATAGATCTAGATCTCACCCGTATTAGACTTAATGGTTTAATGAAGCACCAGTCATGGTTTGGAAAGCGTTTTGAAATGTCCAACTGCACCCCTTTGATTTATTATGTAATGCTGCACAAATTGTTTGAAATCAAGATTTTCAGATTCTTGATCTAAATCTATATCTAGATCTACATCTATCATTAGAGCGATTCTCTAATCAGGACTCGTTCGAAGTGTCATATAGATCTAGATCTAGATCTATAGGTCTAATCCTCAGGCCCAGGTTTTATCTTAGAACTGAGAATCTAAACATAAAAAACCGCTAGATCCTAGGCTTGGTTTACTATAGATCTATATCTAATTCTCCTTTTCGTTAATATGATTATATCCCCGTGTTTGTATTATTATGTGAATTTACCTTTCAGGACAAAATGTGCTTCTTCTACAAATAGTAGAATTTAATTGTAGGTAGTGCTGGTGTTTACAGTTAAAATTTCTTTCATACTTTTTCGGCATACGATGAGAGAACTTCCGCCAAGTTGAACGTTGTTCTTTCCCTTGACGCTGTGCGAGGAAAAAGTAGAACTTTTGTCATTGCACGCCACCTGGTGAGTAAAAATGTTCTTCAAAGAGACACAACTTTGTACCACTGGAGAGAGATCACATGACTATGTTCTACATAAAACGATTTTGTTCTATTAAGCTTATTCGATCCCAGAATGCAATGTATAAGAATTTTCGTAGAACGTGCTGATTACGCGCCACACCACAATGGAATTTACTAGTATGCACAAATCTCCAGAGGTATCTCTCAGAAAAAATTGCCTTTCGTTTTAAATTTGTGACGAGTCCTGTGTTATGGTAGTTTTGTTTGGTGTTATTTTTTGTATGTTGAATCGAATGCTGTCTTATTCTCACTTGAGACTGACGACGGGCAAAGAAAGTGCTAAAAAACTAAATGGGTTGTTGAGTTGGTTTCTGTCAACTTCCAACGTCAGCAAATAACCTTCTAATGAATATGTCCCAAGACTGAAGTCTGATCATTTTGCATGCCTCCACACCGCGGTAGAATGGGGATAGCAAAACTATACATGTAATGACACCGACACTCCCAATAACGGTCAAAATGTATAATTATATGGTGTCGGACCAGAAGTTTCAAAAAATATAACTTTTTATAAGGCAAAGTCGCCGATTTTAACCAAGTAAATAATATTTGCAAACCAACGATAACAGTGTTTTACTTCTATTAATTTTGTACATGGACAGGACAAAGTGGTAATTATATAGTACTTTTTATTCAACATACAAACATACTAGACTGAAAATGTCCTGTTTGTGTGGCCACCATTTGTAGGTGTTTTTCATTTCAAAAGCGATCAAACATTTTATATTTTGCACAGCGCGATACAAAGATGATCAATAAAAGAGACTATCTCAATTTCACTCTTACTGCAAGTTATCTCTTTATTTCGGTGATCCTGCCTTTACTTTTGGAAGTCTTGGTTCGGACACTGGCTTCCGAAAATAGCAGTCGTTAACACAGGATCTCCTAACTCTATAATCTGTAGTCACCGGAAACAACCAACAACACTAAAATTTTGAATAAGACCCAAAGTGAGTCACTGTGCACCAACTACCTCCTATTTGCAAAAAAAAAAAATGTACGTATCAAACTTGGAGCTTGCATAAATGTCCCAATTATTGCGCACACCGCTTACGTTTTCGGGATAGTAGGCTGAACAAAAAACATTCTCTATGCACCATTCCTTTCTAATTTTGTTGAAAATATTGCTAAAATCAATATTACCTCTGGCATGCACAAAGTTTCCACTTCGTTTGATCCGGTAACTTGAACTTAGTTTTTTTTTTGGGTTGTTTTTTTTTTAAACCTAGGTTTGGGCAATACAAAAGAAATCAGAGTGGTACATCATCTCAGAAAGCCAATCCTTCGTGATTGATGGATGGGAAACAAAGACATATTTCGCTTAAATAAAACACAAACTGCATTTTTGCTCACCGTATGCCTACTAAAAAAAAAAAGAATTAAATCTACGAAACCTGTCACTATGTTGCTCAGGTGATTAAGGAAAAAGGAGGGGTTACACTTGAAGATTGAATTCTTCAAAATTAAGCGTAGGGAACTTATTTTTGCATCAGCATACAGCCTATGTCGAAGTTAGAAGAAATATAGTTTTATAAGTAAAAATATGTTTGCCGGGTGCTATGGTAACGGTGGATATATTGGAACCTTCGAACATAGGCTACTTCAAACCCCGGAGACTCTCACAATTTTGGACAAGACGACTTCAAACTGCATATAAGGTTTGGTAGAAAGCTTATGTACATAAAATAATACCACACCGATTTTTTCAATTTATTTTTTTTTCTTAGGTTAGAAGGGAGTTGTGAATATTTTTTTATATGAATAAGTATTTCTCTTGAAAAGATACACTTCAAAGGGCATAACTCGAAGGGAACAGAAACTTGAAATTCTGCTCTAGTATTCTGTACGGATAAGTAAAGATCACTAGTATCTGTAAACATTTTTAAAAAATCGCTTGAAAAACAAAAATTATGAGAATTTTGAAAATTATTTTTAAGCCATTTTTTAAAAAGATAAAATCATTTTCTAAATTATTTTTGGGGGGATGGGGGGGGGGGGTAATTTTTGGTGTTTTTTTTTTTTTTTTTTTTTTTTTTAGTTTTTAGTTTAGCTTTTTTTTTTTAAATCCAATGATCCCAGAGTGACTGATATTCATATTAGTTTTATAAGCTCAATTGAATGTGTGCGAATAAAGCATTCAAATATTTCTGAAAGAATTCAAAAGTGATATGATAAATTATAAGTGACATAGAGTGCGCAATCACAATGTCAATTTCCAACGCAAAACACGCAAACATTTCAATCGTGAAAATAGGGAATTCTAGTGAGAAAGCTTTGGGAATTCAAATGTGACAGAAAGAATGCAAATAGTGTGCTTTTTACTATAAACTGTTTCATGAGGCTTAGACTAAAGTGACTATCACAGCATACTATTATGGAGTTCGCAGAAGCACAAACAGCCCTTTGGAAATGCACAGAGAGCATACATTTGCATTCCGAAAAAACGTAGACAGGTGGGAGATGGCTCAAGTGGTAGAGCGCTGGGCTCCTGTGCACATTGATTTTATCTGTTAGATTTGGTCCCTTACTGGTCAAGTAGGTCACAGTGTGGTGTTACAGTCTGAAACATAAGCCCGGTATCCCCACACTGCCAGTATGTGGCAGCACATACAATTATCAGACTTTAGTATTGGGGCATGTACAAGATAACGGCTAGTTACTGAAATTAAACGCTATAGAAACCACCCATCAAACTAAATTACTTGATTTAGACCAGTCGAATGTCAAAATATGAAAGGGAATACATTGATGTCCCAACATAAAGATTATTAATCACCATCAGACTGAGGCAATGGTGTTAATGACAGTTCTCATAGTTTGGTATGACCGCGCATCACACAAGGATTTGGGTACGCTGAATTAGTAACAGCGCTCTACCACTTGAGCCATCTCCCACCTATCCACGTCAAAGTCAAAGAACAAGGCACAGACTGTCTGGAGAACACTTAAATCTGCAAAACCCATCTCAAAAGTCTGTATTTTTAAAGGATAAGCTGGAGTTAATGACAGACACAGGATAGATGAAACCCATTGTTATAGTCCATATTTAAATTTAAACCAATTTGAAGATAATTATAACATTACAACCATGTATATCAAAGGAATCACAAACTGCATATACTACATGTATAAACTTTGTAGAACTGCTTTGAGGACTTGTCCTCGTTCAAAGACAGATACAATACAAAACAAAGAAAAAAAAAACTCTTGCCGTTGTTACCATGGCATTTATTTGCCTTGTTTAGACGAGAGGGCCCAACAGCGTGTACGCGTAGCTTCATTGTTACATAAAAAAACCCAATTAACAACAACACGGAAATGGGAAACGAGGGTCTTAGCAGATCTAGTGTATTAATTACAAAGATGACTTAGATTTAGACGTCTCACTTACTGTACATATTAAATGCTATGGTCGGTTGAATTTGTTTTCTTTTTTTTTGTACTTTCTACCACAGGAGTCTCAAATATTACGAGGCGGATATTCGAAATTAATTTTGTATTCTAAGTTGGGCTTCCAAAAATAAAAGACCAAATCCCCCATTTCACCGCGGCGAAAATTATCATTAATATTTTGCAAGGCAAGGACAGTGATATGTTATGTAACATTTCAGCAAAATATGAAATTGTTTAGACAGAATAATACTTGAAAAATCACTGTTTGTTCAACAACTATACAAATTATATTACTTTGAATATGACTGCAACTTTTCGTCTACTTTGGTGACTTTGCTTCCTATTTCATTTGAAACAAACTTTCAACTTGTACTTAGTTGTAGGTTCTCTGTAGACTGTGTCCGGTACTTGGTTAAACCACACATTTCTTAGATGTCTTTTCATTAAACTTAAAAACACTTTACCTACTGCCTTTGATTTTAAATTTCAATAAGTTTCAATTGAAAGAAGATGCAATAACAATGAATACAGGGTAATAGCAAGGAGTTTATTAATTTCAAAACGATTCAGTTCAAAGATCATTAAAACAATGATATGTAGCCAGTTAAAACAGTTAATTTACCTACCATTATTATGTCAAAATGTATTTATTAAACTAGAAGACTAGAAAATAAAAAAAGAGGTAGGGGGAAATATTTCTTAGGTGATTCAAAATTTTCTCACCTATTCTCCACCCTCCCCTATTCCTCACTCTCCTTCTCTCTCTCTCTCTCTCTCTCTCCTCCCTCCTCTCTCTCTCTCTCTCTCTCTCTCTCTCTCTCTCTCTCTCTCTCTCTCTCTCTCTCTCTCTCTCTCT
>RQTK01001307.1:79268-98944 GCA_003991915.1 Elysia chlorotica
TAGTAGTAGTAGTAGTAGTAGTAGTAGTAGTAGTAGTAGTAGTAGTAGTAGTAGTAGTAGTAGTAGTAGTAGTAGTAGTAGTAGTAGTAGTAGTAGTAGTAGTAGTAGTAGGAGGAGGAGGAGGAGGAGGAGGAGGAGGAGTAGGAAATCTTACATGTTTTGTGGGTTTGTATTTTTTGTCCTTTTTTATTGTTTTAATTTTAGAGCTGCACTATACCTACTTATTATACGTTCTTTATGCCTTGCAATGAGTATACGTAATTGTATAATTATGTAGGAGAAGTGGAGCAGTATGTGTAGGAAAAGATGTACGGGTGGTAGGTCTTTTTAAAGAAAATATATAAATTGTGATAGAAAGAAAGAGAGAGCAACAGGAATCAAGAAGAAAAAGAAGAGGGATACAGAGATCTATAAAGAAGAGCAAGAGCGACAGTAAGAGGCAGAGGGAGAGAGATAGAGAGGGAAAGGAGGGAAGGCGGAGGGGATGGGTTGTTATTTATACATGTAATTAAGTATCGGTTACCATCCTCTTACACATTGCTAATTTCCTATCCAAAGACAAATCTACGTCCGTTCAATCGTTTTGTTTTTGCTGTTCTTGTGTCATTATAGTGTGTATTTTATGTGGTTATCGTTTCCTTCTTTAATTTTCTGTATTCCGTTTTATTTTTTCCTGGTAGATAATTGTTTTTAAACCAAGCACTAAACAGGAAATAAGTCTATCCCACAAATTTCTATTAATAGCAATATGTGGCCTGGCCTATCCAAAACCGAAACGAGAAATTCAGATTTCACTTCAGTCTTAGGGCGCCGGTGAACACTTCATCATGGCGGTCAATTTATCTGACGGTAAGTCATAGTTTTAAGTAAAAAAAGGAAAACTGAAGGAATTTTTTTATCATCTAGATCTAGTTTAAAATTTTACTCCATCTAAACTCAAATTTAGTTGAATCACCGAAGTATGCTTTGGGAAATACAAATTGAACTGTTAAGCGTTCAATGGTTTTGTATTCAGGCGCTGAGAGAGCACTTGAAGTAGAGTTAAATCTAGATCTAGGACCATTTCTAGCCTTGAGCCTTGATACATAGAAAAAAAATTAATTAAAACTTTAAAGGGATACAACAATTCAAAAATCTCCTTAACCAGGTCCTCCAACGGACTCTGATGCCAAGATTTGGTTCTTGGACATGTAAGATAAAAAGCAAAAAAAAAACATCATTTACAGGGACCAGCGGATTCTAAGACAAGTTGCGTCCTTAAGCAGAGATCTGTAAGAAGGAGACATGTACACATGTATTTGTGTTTATAGATCAAGTTATCCGGATAAAGAAAAGACTCACTCAATTCTTACTGGTTTCGTTGTGGTCTTTTTGAGTCACATTTCAAATTTCATTTTTCTCCCCCTGTATGATGTAGGTGCCTGTGTTTGGGCTCCATTCCGACAGCTCCATGATGTGGTGGAGATGGCCGTGACCCGGCATGTGCCTGGTGCTGTCCATGACCTGGAAGTAGCTCTAAGGAAGCATAAGCCTGATTTCATCTCTCTTTTAAAACGACCAGTGAGTTTTGCTGTCTTGCATTTTATGGTTTCTTTTTTTTGTATGATGTTAGATGTAGCTTAACTTTGATACAGAAACCAAATCCAACTTCTTATACTTTGATTTCTCATGCTTTCTTTATTTCAGGGAAATATTTTTAAAGGGTTGATCTGTCTAAGCTCTGTCATAATTAATTTTATCTCGATGTTTTTTTTATTCAATTTAAATATTGTCTTGAACTGTTACATAATTTTAATTGGAAGTTCTAAGAGTTATGAATATAAAATCAGAATATCATAACAAATGTTTGATTATTTTGTTGTTTTTTGCAGTGCCTTTTTTTTTTTAAACATCTCGATGTCGCCATTTACATGTTCCCTTTATTTCCCCCAAAATTGTACTAAATTTTTTCGCAAAGGCAGCTTTCTGTCAAGTGCCAAAATCATTTGCTAAGATATTATGATAATATTAGAAATCAACCTGATCAACAGATGATGTTTTGTAGAAAGGAAATATATGTATACATTTATAACATAAATGTAGCTTCAGATTATAAAAAAATAGTTTAGAGACAACCCTCAGTGAGCACTTAGGCCCTATATATTGAAATTAATAGACTTAAGACAGCAATTTAAGTTACAAAATCTCTAGGCATATTCTTGAAAAGCAAAGACCATATATATTTACCATAAAAAAGTGTGCAATATGTTTCAGCAAAAAGTTTTTTAATTTTAAAGAAAAGACCAAAATGAATAAAAGAAAAGAAATCCTGTCAACGTGCATGGACAGAAGAAAACATCTTTTAAACAACACAAGAATAAAGAATGAAATGAAATACGACTCCTAGCAGTTTTCTGAAGAGAGGGTCAGTTGAAACTTTTTAAAAATCTTATTTTGACTGGACCTATATTTCTTTTCTATTCTTCAAGGCAAAGATAGCTGCCCACCGCGATCTTGTGAAAAAATCAACGATAGAGGGAATACCTGTACAAGGCGAGCAGAGACGTCAGACATTTTCTCAAGAGTTTGTGGCGGAGGCCTTGATTCTTAGTGATCTATTTGATCTCAATGAATTAGCAGCTGTGGAATTATTGATGGCAGGTATGAAATAGCCATGTGATAATTGCTTCTTATGTTTAAAGACTTAGCATACAATCAAATCATTAAAGTTACCAATCCTTTTTTTTTATACTAGCCTAGGAGTTTCAATGTTATTTTTTAGTTTTGTCTCTCCATTAAAACTGACCATTCCATAGACATGGAACTTAATTTCTTAGAGGAATCATAAAGTGGTTGCTAGAAATCAGTCGTTAGATTGCCACCGGTGATAAAGAGGGCTCTCTTTAGTCTTAGATCATTAATAGGCATGCATTGTGCGCACGAGAAGGCAATAATTATTGTGGGTCTGCAATAGTAGCCATAAATTACATAAATTTAGGGTAACACGGTGGCAGCTGTACATTTGGGATTCTTGTTGGACGATAGCCCCTTTATGTAAAAGGACTTAGCTTTTTGAGATGATGACGGCATGGGCTATAGGTCTTTACATCATCAGTGGAATCTCCACTTCCTTTTCAGATTATTTTTTATATATGATAGAAGAAAGTCTGTTCCATACATGTTCTGTTCTACTGTCTGCCATGGCAATTACTATTTCAAATTACAAAGCCAAGTAGAGAAGAGTGAAATCTGCCTTCCATAAAATTTTGAAATGGGACAATCTATAGAAAGGAAGTGGTGTGGCAACCACATTGTGCAACATTTGCCTCTTTGCAGGGTCATCGTAATTATGCTTAGGAAACTATTTTCTTTGAGTAATCATGGAAACAGTTATTTCCAAAAAAAACACAAACAAACCCATTGTTTATGTTCACAATAAAAACTAGTTAGATTGTTTTTTTTTGTTTGTTTAAATGTGCTTGTAAAAATTGGCAATGGTTATTCTTCACAGGTAAAAAAAAAAACGTAATAAAGAACCATGCGGTAAAACTGATTTGAGCTTCCTTCTTTTCCCCCTCGGTTGTCAGGAGAGCTGCAGCTCCCCAACTACCCTGGGCTCACGCGGGGCCTGGTGGCCGTGCTCCTGTTTTATGACGGTCAGCGCAGCCTGGTGGCGGCACTCCGAGCTCTCACTCAGGCCAGGGCTGGCAGAACGTGGACAGTGGGCGTCTCCTCAGAGATGCAGAGCCTCATCAGTGGCTTTGTGGATGAGCTTCTAAAAGGAGGAGTTGTGGGCACCATCATTGGTAGGTTCATTGTGCTGTTAAGTACAGGAAACATGTTTGTATTGTTTCAGTATGACCTTTACACATATGAAGAATATTTTCTGTTTGTTTATGTTTTTTTCACTCTCGTAAATTGAACATTAGGTATACTAAAGTGTACCTATATATTTCATGAGTTTTTTTTATTTTAATTTGAATACTTTGGCAACATTTTTTTTATGAAAACAATTTCAGTGCAGACAAGTTTATTTGAAGTCTACGCTTGGTTTTAGAGGAGCATACATGATCTTTTTCAGTTATGAAGAGGTTTTGGCAATAAAAATAGTTCTCGATATCATATCAATAGTTCTTATTTGAGGCATACACACATAATCTTATAGGCAAAGAAAGGTGTTTTTTATTTATGTCAACTTGTTTCGAGCTTCTTTATAATTGAAATATACACAAGCCATTTTTATTTTGAATTAAACCATTTTTTTGCTAAAAGGCTATTAAAAACTATACATTCTCCTCCTCATAGATGTTATCGAATCTATGGACTTGGTAAAGGAGATTGACAAACTTCAGAAAGACAGAGCTCTTGGTCCACCAAAACACAAAAAACAGGTACCATTGTTCTCTTGCTATGTTTAAAAAGTTTTATTTTGCTCTAAAACATTTGTTTTACAAAGCGAACAGGAATGTCATATTGCCTTCCTATAATAATAATAATAGTGGAAACTCTTAAATTTCAAATGATTCTTGAGGATCCATTACATCTTTTTTATTGGCCATAAAAAATAAAGACCATTTTCTGACATATTGTGTTTTCATGTTTACCAAGAATGATGGTTTAAAAGATTTTTTTTTTATTTCTTCGAAACAGGTGACAGACCTTTATATTGAAATTCGTCAGACCTTGGGGGACATTATCTTCTGCTTAGCCTGCCAAAAGCCTCTGGACAATAAAGACACAAAGCGTCTGATGGCACACCTCCGACAGAATAGTCTTTTGAACAAAGATGAATCTTTGGATTCTGTGAGCCTGAGCTTGCTAGTTGCTCTGTGGTACTGCTTTGATGTCAGTCTCCTACAAAGGGAAGATTCTGAAGGTAGTGTAGGTTTTTGTTTTTGTTCTTTAGTCAGTTATGCTTTAGTAATTTCTCAGTTCTCCTCTGTGTCAAATGAAATATAAAAATATTATTAAAAAAAATGACCATAAAACTATTTTTGGAGCCTTCTTAACTGACTTCACATCTTCAGTAATTGGTTAAAAAAAATTTTAATATTGAGGTAGTGATTTAACTATGTCGCAAAGTTTGTTTTCTTCTTAAGTTGGGACATACATAGATGGATATTTCAACATTAATTTTTTGAGTTAATTTAATTTTAAATTCCTACTTCTAATCTGCTGTAAATACTTCCCTTTTGTACGTCAGATGTGATCTCCCAGCTTCCAGTGTTTGCTGATGTGAACTACGTCAAGGAAATCCATGCTGAGTTGATTTCCAGTTTGCCTTGGACCAATCCTGGCCTCAAAGCTGCTGCTCAGTTTGCCTGGGCAGTCCTCCTGAGACAACTGTCACAGTTTAATATTGCTGCAGGGGGTGAGATTTACTGCCTTATATTATTAGCATATAAATAAATCTTTATTATTTGCCTTTGACAATCAGTGACAAGAGAATGGAATTGATTAGTATATTTTTAGCTTTTACTTTTTTCCCCCTGTCGTTGCACTGGGTTGTCCCTTGTTCTGGCAAGACGCTCAGCAGTGGCCGATGCACCAGGATTTGCTGCTAAAATGTTTGGTCAAGCCTGCTTACCCAAGCACTACTGTGCTCCTGTATTTTTAATAGTGTAACATATTCAATCGTAGGTGACACCGAATCCTTCACTTAACAAAATGGTATAATATATTTCATTTGATAGATAAAGCTAGCATACATGTGATTTGCTGTCTTTCTTTGTTCTCTGTAAAATTTGCTTTTGGGTGCATAAATGTTTACTGGCTTTAAGTATGATATCTTTGTTTCAATTGAGACAGGGCTCATTATCTTGATAATAATTTAGATACGAGTAAGCTAAATTAGAATGCCATGTTATGTTTCACCCTTAGGGCTCTTCTTGAGTAGATCAAAATCGCAGGCTGGATGTGGACATACCTTACAATAAGATATTATGTGCACTTAATTGCCCATAAAAGTATTAGACTTATGCTCAGATTCTAAGCTTTTGAGCTCTTATAGATTTGATTATATCACGGAAGTGAGATTTTGTGGAAGGAATGTGTCTCAGAATCTTCTTATTTTTTTTCTTTCTAATTGTTCATTTTTCTCTCTTTGTTTCAAGGGCTAAATGGCGGCAGTGATTGTTTTGAGGATGATGAAAGACTTATTGATATGGCCCTTGAAGCAAAGCTCTTCTCATTTCTTAGCCTGTCGGTTGTGTCCTGTTCTAATTTCCATTCTGAGGTAAATATTTGCATTAGTTTGAAGCAACACTGAATCCTTTTGTAAAAGACCATCAGGTGGTGGATGTCATACCGTTTTACCATACCTTTTTGAAGTTTCTATTTCTAAATATATTTGTTAACCTAAGTTTTCTTATTTTCACATCTTTGCTAAATTAAATCTATGTCTATATGGCTTTAAACTATATCAATCATAATGTCTTTTTGAATATGTGATTATTTAATTAGTCTGAGAAGGTTATAATCAAAGATAACCCAAGTAAAATTATGAATGCTCTTTTCCTGTATTCTCAAGGAATTTTTCCTAAGGCGCCTGCATGGACTCATCACAGATTTTATTCATCAGATGCCCCTTAAGGTATGAAAGTTGCAGTCTCTCTTTCTTGTGCTTTTATATTTTTTTTATGACTGCTTGAACGATCTTTAATTTTATATCTAATGTGCATTTCATGCTTTTGTGCACCCCTATGGTTCACAGAGAATTAAGAGGTTTACATATAAACTAATACTATGTTCTGAAAGGCACTGGTGACCATACATGGCTTTTTTATTGTTACCCAAGAGTCATTGATAATACACAATAGAACTCACTCACTCTGCATTGTCTTAGTTTGTCTACAGAGGTTTTCATTCATTGAACCTGTACTGACTGTAGACTAGATACGGATGTTTACAATACTCAGCAATAGGCTCAAATCTGTTACTGCACATACGCAGCAAGGCCTAGTTCAAGCTTGGCCAACACACATTATATGATCACAAATTTGCATGTTATTTTTTTCTGGAAACCTGAAGAATTAGGCCATTGCCTGATTTACATAGATTATAGTCCAAGCTTTCAGTCCATACCAAATGTGTGCGGGTAGAGGGGGGTGTTAGGGTTCTCACATAAAAAGGGCTGATAAAAACCTTTGATTTTATTCGACTTGGGGTCAATAAATGTTTGAGGTTCATATTGCTTGTGAAGCTACGGGGACAAAGCATAGAATTGAGTTTAAAAGATGACCAGTCAGTAAGAAGTTAATGTTTGAGGTTCATATTGCTTGTGAAGCGACGGGGACAAAGCATAGAATTGAGTTTAAAAGATGACCAGTCAGTAAGAAGTTAATGTTTGAGGTTCATATTGCTTGTGAAGCAACGGGGAAAAAACATAGAATTGAGGCAATTTCTTGTTTTGAGATATAAAGCAAAATAGGCTGATTTACTCAGTTGAAGAATCAATGAAGAAAAGGAACATTGAATTTTTTCCTTTCCATCTTTTTCTTAGACCTTTGTTCTTAATTAAATATTTTTAAAATTGCATTTTCGTCCTGTTCCCCTCAAGTGGAAAATTGTGAGTTTGTTACAATTGTTACAGTTTTGATTTGACATTTTATTCAGACAAAGGAATTGAGAAATCGAGGTGACGAAATGAGCCGTATAATTTTGGCGCATCAAGCAGAAGGGCTGGAGCCACCAGCTCACAGGGGAGACCAGCATGATTTTCTTACCTTGGTATGTTTTACTTGGACAATCTTTGTCTTCAAGAAGTAAATCGGATTTTCATAAACATGTTATGGTCCAGCTGTGACAAATTCTAATTTTGCCTTAGAAACTATTAAATTTTCATTAACTTAAAAAAAAAAAAGAGAACAAACAAACAACATAAAACACATCTGATATCAGATATGGCAATGTGTATGAAATAGGAATTAAAAAGAAATTGTATTAGGATTTCTTGCTTTTAAAACCAATATAGATAGTTATTGATAATTTGTACAGCTCATTATCTACTTTTAGAATTATTACAAAATAAAAAGTATACAATGTCTCAATTCAAAGTGTTTTCATATTATTCTAAAAGAAAAATGGTGCAAGTGGGTGATCTAAGTTGAAGATTATAGGTAGCATGTACATTGCCAGACATTAGTCTTGGAACCCATCCACTATATGGCTTAGTTGATGACATTGAACTCAATAAATCAAACCAAAAACGTAGCCAACGAGATTAAATTTTCATTTGTTCAAAACCACTTGCAGGTAGGTGATCTGTACCACAAAGACCCTCTAAAACTGGAGCTCGCTCAGGAGTACTGGTCTCCGCCAGAGACAGCCATGGGTGTCATGGAGACTCACCTTAGCACCAGGCCAGACCCAAAACAGGTAACCGCCGTACTTTGTTTCTTTTTATCTTTTTCCATAGTCTAATGTATCTTATTAGATCAACGTCATAAAATAGTCACTCTGATGTTCTGACTATAGCTGTACATTCTGAAAGCTTTTGACCTGTCCAGTCTTTTATGTCATTAGATTTAATTTTTTGTAATAAATCGGGCCTTTCTTTTAGAGCAGATATTCTTCTTCATTTCTCTACTCTCCAATTTGTTCGACCTATCTGATAAAATATCCACAGTTCAAACGCTTCTGCTTTCTTGTCACTCTAACTTGTTCGACCTAGCCGACAAAATGTCCACAGTTCAAACGCTTCTGCTTTCTTGTCCCTCTAACTTGTTCGACCTAGTCGACAAAATGTCCACAGTTCAAACGCTTCTGCTTTCTCGTCCCTCTAACTTGTTCGACCTATTTGAAAAAATGTCCACAGTTCAAACGCTTCTGCTTTCTTGTCCCTCTAACTTGTTCGACCTATTTGACAAAATGTCCACAGTTCAAACGCTTCTGCTTTCTCGTCCCTCTAACTTGTTCGACCTATTTGACAAAATGTACACAGTTCAAATGCTAGTGTAGAATAATGGAAAAACTAGATACATTTTTTCAAGAATTAAAAAAATTGATATATTATTTTTGTTATTTTTGATACTCGTTCATATTGAAATTTGCGAGACTTGAATGTCTTTAAAAGTTTTGATTTTTCTAGATGCTGTTGTATTAAATGTCAAAATCTTAGACACGAAGAAAAAGTTGTGTCATTTTTTAATATCCTGCCAAAAAGCCTTAAAACCACCAGAAATGAATTATCAATAAAAAAAACAAACCCAAAAAACTATAATTTATTTAACTTCTCAAGTTTATGTACACAATTTCCACACTTTTTTTTGCAGGTGTCAACAAAATCAAGCTTTTCTGGACTGAAATGTTTTTAGTCTTTTATTGAAAGTTTAAAACAATAATTATGAATGTATACTTTATGCTCTGTCTCTCTCTCTCTCAGATTTCTTTGTTCAAATTTGTGCGTGTGTCGGGAGATTTGCTTGCTGCCCCGCTGTTCCTGCCTTACATCCACATGCTGAAGGGGCTGGCCACGGGTCCTCACTGTGCTTACCACTGCTTCAGTCTCTTACGTGTCAATGGTACGTCAATTACGATTACAAAGTGAAGGATGCAAATAAATATCTCACATGCTGAAAGATTGCTTTTCAGTGTCCATGGGGGGTCCTGTAGCCCTTGGATAGTTCCGACGCAAGAGGTCTGTAGTTCGAGCCCTGGCAATTTTGACACCCTACTTGTTGGGTCGGTGTCAGTTTTATGTGACCGTCTGAGACAGGAGACATGGTATGCTGTCCTGTCTTGTGTGTGGCAGCACATAAAATTGTTAGATGTCAGTCTTGGGCCCATTCACAATATAGCCTATATAGTGCTAACGTTGGACGTTAAATCAGCTGAATAACAATTACAACTACATTGTAAATGGAATTTTTGTTTGTTCTCAGAAATGCTCTTTTAGTCGAGATAGACAATTATTACAAATAACGATTTGATTTTTCCAGCTCTCTCCATGTTTTGGAACATATTGAAATTCATTTTCTTTCCTCACTGGAAGGGGGTCAGGCGAACCCAGTGTCGTGGGACCACATCTTTGCATCCATGCACCAGTACTTCACCAGCCTGCGGCAAGAGGCCTATGGGGCTGGCGACGCCCAGGGCTCCGCGATGTACCGCTCCAACAGTGGCCGCAGCATGACATGGCTTTTTTTTTTTGTTACCCAAGAGTCATTGATAATACTAAATGAAAACTGAGACGTTAACTCTTTCTTTGTTTTCTTTTGCTCAAATAATTACCCTGAGGAGCATAGTAATGTTGAATTTTTAGCGCTAAAATTCAGTTGAAAACGAAATTTAACAACATAATCTCTTGATAGGCTGTCAAATCTGTCATTGAATTTTGCTCTAAAAGCAATGGTTGATGATATTCTATATTCCCTATTAAAAATCTTGGCTCCATATTTCAATTGTATCTCAATCACAAATGTCCAGCAAAAATCTTTTAAAAATTGTTTTCAATATTTGTAGCCATGCTAGAGCATAATATGCGATACTTGTGATCAGCAAGATAACAGTGCATTAAATGACAATTAAATAGATACACCCAGCTCTCTCAGTACCTTGGAACGGATTTCATGTTTAACCATTCACTACTACGACCTTGTGAAAAATCTACTTCCTGAATACTAGGCTATTTGAGAAAATTAAAATGGTCGCCAATTATTTTTTACAGGTGTGATGTGAAAACACCAGTATTAACATAGCGTTTTTACGTATTTGTGTGTTACAACTATATCTTTTTAGGAGGGGATACAATTTTCTCTCACCTAATACCAAATATGGGCTGGGGATAAAATGTTCTCTCACCTAATACCAAATATGGGCTGGGGATAAAATGTTCTCTCACCTAATACCAAATACGGGCTAGAGGGGGAATCACTGTGCAAAGTATAAGGCAAGGAACAGGAGAACGGAAAAGAAAATCAATTCTAAAAAAAATATAAACTATTTTTTCAACCCAAATTTGCATCACATTCTACAAAAAATAAAGGCAGGGTGTAAATGAGAGAAAGAAAGAGTTTTTATTATATATAATCTCTAAAAAAAAAAAAGGTATCAATGAGGACAGATTAAATCCCCAAAAGAAATATAAGTCTACTTTTAAAAAATCTGCCATTTGATGGTGAAAACAAGTAATGTCCCCTCTTGGAAACTCTAACCTTTTTCTTACAACAAGCAAAGACTTACCTGCGAGTCATGGAAGATATAAAGCAAAATAGGCTGATTTACTCAGTTGAAGAATCAATGAATAAAAGGAGCAGTAAATTTTTTCCTTTCCATCTTTTTCTTAGGCCTTTGTTCTTAATTAAATCTTTTTAAAATTGCATTTTCCCCCTATTCCCCTCATGAGAAAAATCGTGAGTTTGTTACAATTGTTACTGTTTTGATTTGACATTTTATTCAGACAAAAGAATTGAGAAATCGAGGTGACGAAATGAGCCGTTTAATTTTGGCGCATCAAGCAGAAGGGCTGGAGCCACCAGCTCACAGGGGAGACCAGCATGACTTTCTTACCTTGGTACGTTTTACTTGGACAATCTTTGTCTTCAAGAAGTACATGTTATGGTCCAGCTGTGACAAATTCTAATTTTGCCTTAGAAACTATTAAATTTTCATTAGCTAAAAAAAAAAGAGAACAAACAAACAACATAAAACAAAACTGATATCAGATATGGCAATGTTTAGAAAATAGGAATTAAAAAAAAAAGTCTGTTAGTGTTTCTTGCTTTTAAAATCAATATAGATAGTTATTGATAATTTGTACTGCTCATTATCTACTTTTAGAATTATTACAAATTAGGAAGTATACAATGTCTCAATTCAAAGTGTTTTCATATTATTCTAAAAGAAAAATGATGCAAGTGGGTGAACTAAGTTGTAGATAATAGGTAGCATGTAACTTGTCAGACATTAGTCTTGGAACCCATCCACTATATAGCTTAGTTGATGACATTGAACTCAATAAATCAAACCAAAAACCAGATTAAATTTTCATTTGTTCAAAACCGCTTGCAGGTAGGTGATCTGTACCACAAAGACCCTCTAAAGCTGGAGCTTGCTCAGGAGTACTGGTCTCCGCCAGAGACAGCCATGGGTGTCATGGAGACTCACCTTAGCACCAGGCCAGACCCAAAACAGGTAACCGCCATACTTTGTTTCTTTTTATCTCTTTCCAAAGTCTGTGTCTTATTAGATCAGCGTAAAATAGTCACTCTGATGTTCTGAGCTATAGCTGTACATTTTGAAAGCTTTTGACCTGTCCAGTCTTTTATGTCATTAGATTAAATTTTTTGTAATAAATCGGGCCTTTCTTTTAGATCAGATATTCTTCTTCATTTCTCTACTCTCCAACTTGTTCGACCAAGCCGACAAAATGTCCACAGTTCAAATGCTTCTGCTTTCTTGTCCCTCTTAACTTGTTCGACCTAGCCGACAAAATGTCCACAGTTCAAACGCTTCTGCTTTCTTGTCCCTCTAACTTGTTCGACCTATCTCACAAAATGTCCACAGTTCAAATGCTAATGTAGAATAATGGAAAAACTAGATACATTTTCTCAAGAATTAAAAAAATCAATATATTATTTTTGTTATTTATGATACTGTTCATATTGAAATTTGCAAGACTTGTATGTCTTTAAAAGCTTTGATTTTTGTAGATACTGTTGTATTAATTGTCAAAGTCTTAGACACGAAGAAAAAGTTGTGACATTTTTTCACCTGCCAAAAAGCCTTAAAACCACCAGAAATGAATTATCAATAATAATTAAAAGAAATTAAACTACCATTTATTTAACTTCTTAAGCTTATGTACACAATCTCCACACTTTTTTTTGCAGGTGTCAACAAAATAGAGCTTTTCTGAGACTGAAATTTTTACTCTTTTATTGAAAGTATAAAACAATAATTATGAATGTATACTTAATGCTGTGTCTCTCTCTCACAGATTTCTTTGTTCAAATTTGTGCGTGTGTCGGGAGATTTGCTTGCTGCTCCGCTGTTCCTGCCTTACATTCACATGCTGAAGGGGCTGGCCACGGGTCCTCACTGTGCTTACCACTGCTTCAGTCTCTTACGTGTCAATGGTAGGTCAATTACGATTACAAAGTGAAGGATGCAAATAAATATCTCACGTGCTAAGCTACTGAAAGATTGCTTTTCAGTGTCCATGGGGGGCCCTGTAGCCCTTGGATAGTTCCGACGCAAGAGGTCTGTGGTTTGAGCCCTGGCAATTTTGACACCCTACTTGTTGGGTCGGTGTCAGTTTTATGTGACCGTCTCACCAGGAGACATGGTATGCCCGTCCTGTCTTGTGTGTGGCAGCACATACAATTGTTAGATGTCAGTCTTGGAGCCCATTCACAATATAGCCTATATAGTGCTAACGTTGGACGTTAAATCAGCTGAATAACAATTACAGCTACAATGTAAATGGAATTTTCGTTTGTTCTCAGAAATGCTCTTTTAGTCGAGATAGACAATTATTACTTAAGTAACGATTTGATTTTTTCAGCTCTCTCCATGTTTTGGAATATATTGAAATTCATTTTCTTTCCTCACTGGAAGGGGGTCAGGCCAACCCAGTGTCGTGGGACCACATCTTTGCATCCATGCACCAGTACTTCACCAGCCTGCGGCAAGAGGCCTATGGGGCTGGCGACGCCCAGGGCTCCGCGATGTACCGCTCCAACACTGGACGCAGCATGACCAGGCAGGAGCTGGAGGCCGTCTGTGCCTGTCTCAGGCTCACCAGGCACATTGCTGAACAGGTACAGCTTTGGGCAGGACGACTTATTTGTTGGTTTTATGTATTTAAGTGAAAGGGAGAGAAAAGGTAAATATGGCCATGGTAGGAGAAAAGCAAACTGGTTGAGCAACTTAGCAGATTGTATTTTGTTCTCCATCAACATATGCAGAGAGATCTATGGACAAACATGAGTGACGGCCAATGACCTCCAACGTTAGGTATGATATAGAATACCAAATAGTATAGATAGTTGGCAATGTAAATATTGAATCAATTTTCATCTTTCTTTATTGTAACTTCTACTTCATGTTTCCATAGGCATTTTATAAAAAAGGATATTTAATCCAAATTTTGTTTTTCAGAGTGAGACGTGTCGCTCAGCATTTTGTGAGAATCAACAATGGTCAGTTGTCATGGTGTTATTTGGGCTGTTATCTTGTAGTGTGCCGTTCACAATGAAGGGAGAAATTCTTCGCACGCTAGCCTCTATCGCACAGACCCCTGTTTTTGCTGCTACAATTTGGCAGGCTCTTGAGTCGTCACAGGTGAAAAGGAAACATTATTTCTAAAAGGATGAGAAATGTCACTGTTTTTGTGGATAGAGTATTAATATTTTTTGTAATATGTTAACATTTTTGTTCACTGATAATTAAGTAAATTTGATTAGTTTTTCAAACACCTTTATAACTTTCAAGCTCACATGAGTACTTTTTAGCATAAACTTTTGCTTATATACAGTATTTTCTGCTCTTGTTGATGGATGTTTTTTTTTTTTTTTTGTACCATCATTCCTAATATAAAGAAGAGAAACCTTATCTTTTCATTTTCTCCCATCAAGTATGCCGGCAGACATGCCATGAACCTAAGTTTTTCAACAAGTCAAAAAGTTGTCTAAAGTTTACGTTCCTCTGTCCCACAGATCCTCCCTACTATATCATCTCACGACAAAAAACAACCTAACAGCATCAAAGTTGAGTTAGAGGAGGTGGAAAGCCGCAATGAAGAGTTTCCTTTCACAAGAGGTTTCTTACAGCTCATGTCGGCCCTGACCCAGTTCCCTGTCCCTCTGGGCCTGGGAGCGGGCACGCGCACGCCAGGCTTTGACCCATACCTCGACTTCATACTTAACTCGGTCTTGTTAAAATATGACACTCGGGCCTACAAGGAGAGAGCCGAAAAGGTTGGTTGGAAAAATGTTTTCATCTGCTGGAAGTTTTGTCCTTTTTTGTGTGTTTGTGATATATTTTAAAAATCATGGTCTTTGAAGATGTTCAAATGTGTTAGATAAGAGACATATTATCTTTGTAACTGACTGTAAGGAAAAGCATATAATTATTTATAAGAATAAATGTTGTTGAAGAGGAACTTCTAAATTTGCCTAAAAACAACATTGAAATGTAGAAGACGCATGTATTTTGCTCACAAATAGTGCCCTGAAGCACTTATGAGAAAAAAGAACATATATTCGTCTCTTATTCATCGATTTTTCCTGGGCTTTCAACACAATCCAACCTTACATTATGGTAAAAAAAACAACAAATTTTATCTTATCTTTTCTCATCCCTTTTAAATTCATTTAAACAAATGAGATAGCACTTTTTGCCAGTTAGCTTCAATATTTTTGTTTGATGTTTGAAGAAGCACATCTGTTGTATTTTCCCAGTGGCAAGTTGTGTCTTCTTGCCTGGAGATCTTGGTGAAACTCTTGTCTGACTACCAGCTGACCAGTGAGGACCTGCGCGTTGACCCGAGCGATGTTCTCGGAGTTGGAGGTGTGTCGGCCAGCTCTCACCCAGGCTTCGCCATCTTGTGTCTCATGCTGAGCGACTCGCATCTCTTCAAAACTGTAGGTCAAACAACTCTGTTGTTCTTCTTCAGCAATTCTTTCCCCCAACCACCAGATTTTCACAGCTATTTGCATTTTTCTAAAATGTTCAATGTGGTTGTTATTTGTTTTTTTTTCAACTCTCAGAGCCAAGTTGTATATCAAAATGTAGGCAATTAAAAGGGTAATCATGTTACCATCAAATAAACAGGAGTTTACCTTATTTGTCATACACAAGTTTGAGTTCCACTTGGGTTAAAAAAGAAAGCTTTTTTTCTTCTTTTAAAAATCTAAGCGGGCTCACTTTGCAATATTGAAAGTGTTACACGAGGAATACATTTTAAAGATGACATCAGATTTGAACAACAAATATTATGTTAAACAAATCTTTTTGTTTCTTTGAATGCTTTAAATTGCTTCTGAAATTACTCACCCTTTTTAAAAAATATTTTTGAAAGATGTTTTTCATTGTGACATGATAGCAGGCTTTTGTGTAGATTTATTTCAATACTGTCAAATTTATAGACTGTAATATAAAGCTGTATGAAATTTTAAACATCACTATCTTTTCATTTTGTCATATTAGGTGCAGCGAATTTTAGAGGAGGCTGTGCGTCAGTTTGAACATTTCTCATCTTTCCCAGGTTAGAATATTGTCTAATGTTAAATTTGTACCATTGTTAAAACTACTACATGTCCAAGCTTTAAGAATCAGTAATCGCAGCACCAATCTTTTTAATATGATCTATTCTTGAAAGATCCATTGCATTCATGATACTTGTGTATAAATCTTGCTTTCCCCATCCCACCTTTTTTCTTTCTTTCTTTTTAACCAAAATCTGAAAAAATGATTGAATTAATAATACTAATATTGATGATAATAACTATGTTTATTTATAAAGCGTCTTCTATGGAGTCATAAATAGTTCTTTAAAAATATTTAATATTTGATTTGAAAACGTATGCAAAGGAATGAAAAAATGCTAAGATATATTTAGGCATGCTTAATGTAGCTAAATTAATAAAGAAATAGGTATAGATTGTGTAGAGTAACCGTGTAGTATATCCCACCCTATTTGTACAGGCCAAGAGCACATGGAGCAAGCGTCTCTGCTGTGCCTGCGTCTGCTGGAGGAGGCGGGCGATCGGCAGGACAGCCTGGAGCAGCGCGTGGAGCAGCGCAGCCTGGAGCAGCGCGTGCGAGAGACTGCCTCGCCTCTGATGGTGTCCTGTCTAGAGAGGCTGCTGCTGGCCATCAACCCTCGCACCCGCAGGGCAGACTACCTCACCAACATCACCAAGTAAGGGCTCACTGATCACGGTGCTGGATTCTAGCCCATGCATGCACGAAAATCTGAAAATCTGGGGCCATTGTGTCATCCAGCACAGTGTGGGTAGCTGAGGCTTTTGTGTTCCAGCATATGTAAAGTGAGGCGAATAGAGTAATGCATTCTACCTTACATTGTCGTCTTCCTAGAAAAATCAGTACCATAATTACGCAACGCTCTGTAAAAGAGTATTGCAGACCTGTAAATTTAACGACAATTGTTAGAGCTTTGACAATTTTGAAGATCCAAGACTTGCGACAAATCTTCCGATCTAAGGGTAAAAGTCAGACTTTCTGACATGATTTTCCCCCACGAAAATTAATGTTGGATCCGTATTTGTAGCCATAAAGAGACCAAAAGGTTGGACTGTTTACGGTCGTGTTTCGTGTTGAAGACGATTTTGTTGGTGCGTATTTAATAAAGCATCTTAGTTACTTTTTTTTTTTTTTACATCTTAGGCGACACCTAATTGTGTGAATTAAATACCAGCGGTATCATAATGCATTAGCAGAACTGCCAACCCATAGACTTTTTCTCAAATACGCCCATACGTTTTTCTACGCTATCTGTGAGTATCAAGTGAGATCCTATACTGTTAACGGGGTTACAGAGCATGATTCAGGCGACGTTGTTTGAGTACACATCTTGACCCAATCACCATCAGGAGGAAACATAGAATATTCTTAACATAACGGCAGGATCTACTTTTGGACCCCCAGGTTTTTATTTTTTTCCATGGCAAACTCCCTTCATAACACACCAGATCGACATTTTTTGTGCTTGATCATTTTGTTAATCATAGGTAGGCTAAATTTGGTCATATAATGGGCACAAATAAAAATGATATAGAAGAAGAGTAAATTTATCATACTGTTTTAATACATACATTTCATTTGGCTACAAGTTTGCTTATTGCCTTTTTAGTGTCCATTCTTTACTAATGGTTATTCAGATCAATGAACATGTTACAGTAACACTTTTTTTTTTAAGACCAATTTAAATCAGAAAGCATTTAGAGCTTAGTACTGTATATAGTTAATAGGTAATTTGTTATCCTTTAGACAAAAAAAGGTCTGGTATTTTTTTTTTTACTAAAATAACTCAAAATGTTCACTAGTAGAGGGCTTCTTTTGGACTCAAATTTACAAAATTATGTGGTGGGGAGGGTGGCATGCCCTGGTCCTCTGCCCCATAAAAATATGCGCCCGTAGAGGTGGTATGATTTTTCGGCCAATTTTGTCAAGGGCCACATACATGTCTGAGTATGGGACGAACTTTACGTTTCCAAGTGCGGCAAGAAAGGCCTATGGTTTTTAACAACAGCAAAAAAGCCAATGTGAAAGAAAAAGGCAGGGGACAGTGTCTTTAATACTCGTTAATTAAATTAATAGAAAAATTAAACGGTCGAGCGGGTGTTAAAACAGTTTTTATGAAGGAGATTAGTAAAATACTAGTATTCTATTTTTTTAGCTGAATTTTTTTTCATGAACTTTACTTAGTAGACCTAAATGTTAAAGATCCATCGCTCATTTTTATTTCCCTTTCACGTAGATTTGTCGTATTTAACACATTCCTGCCAAAGCACACCGCGTCTGCCATGAGGATCTTGTGTCAGGTCTGTCAGGAGACAGCCTCGCAGTCGGACATCGTCAACCTGTTCACAGCAGAAAAAGTGAGTCACTGAGATGTTCATTTGATAAAAAGATGATACAACGTTACTGCATAGTAAACTTATATTTTTAAATCACAAAGGTATTCCAAAGATGTGATAGAGGATTTATATGGTCATTTCATGAGTAGAGAAATTATCGGGTCTTTAAATGTGACCATGCTTATACTATTACTATGGTTTATTATACCATACTATAATCCTTCTAAACTGTTGTTTCTATATTCCATGACCAGAGTATTAGCTCCGAGCTTTTGCAAGGCTTTGTTGAATGCATCGATTCAAACTGTCCAGAGGTTAAAGAGGAGCGAGCCTCTGTTCTACTTATGGAAAATGGTATGTTTTTTTATTTTTTATTTTATCAATTCTGAACTAACTTCTGAATTTTAATGGAACCAATCCTATTTCAATGAATGAAAAGTTTACTTGTAAGTATATAGATGACAGAGAAAAAACAATTCCATACTTATATCATAATTTTCATCTTTTTTTTGTATCATTTGAGATCCATGTATACACCAGTGGATGTCTCTTTTTTCCAAAAAGTAAAATTCACCGTAATACAGGTCTCGAAGTGAATCGGGAAATCAGGGAAACCTGCAAACTTTGCTTTATGGATTCCCGATCGTGAAATCGCCAGGCATTTATTAACCCTCGTAGTGTTTACGGCCGATTAAATGAAAGCTCCTGGCAGCCTCTATAGTTGTTGGACTGCTTTTCTGTATCATAATTCTATTATTTATTCTGGCTAACATGAATCCTTAGGGATCCTATAGAGAAACTAGTTTGTTTACGTTCTGTAATAAAAACTTGGACAGGTCTAACTCAGCAAAGTACGATTTCTCAGTCAAGGCAAGTCTTGTGTAAAGCCTTCTGCCAGGAGCTTTCATTTTGTGAAAGGCGAATAGGTGCTGAGTAGAAGGTGCTGTTCGATCCCCGTCCATGTCATCAGTCTAAAATGTGTCTTTGTCTACTTGTCTTATATGTTGGTCTCAAGCTAGACCTAGGTTTGTGGCTGTCCCTTCTAACCTATTTTCACCTTACCCCCTCAGTCATTAGCATCAGTATTTGGTCCCTAGGTCTAGCTCCGTCTGTTAAAGCCCCTATAGTTGTTGGCCTGCTTCTCTGTATCATAAT
>RQTK01001308.1:44275-56558 GCA_003991915.1 Elysia chlorotica
GAAGAAGAAGAAGAAGAAGAAGAAGAAGAAGAAGAAGAAGAAGAAGAAGAAGAAGAAGAAGAAGAAGAAGAAGAAAAAGAAAAAGGAGCAAGGGGTGGAACGACGACAGATGAAAAAGAGACACTTCGGGAAATAAAATTTGCTGTAAGACCAACTAAGTTACAACTTTCTGAGAAAATGGACAACCAAGCTCTATTTTCGTATTTAAATTCTAAACAAGAAATAACACCCAGAGACAATCATACAGTAACAGTATCTACATCTTTAACAACAACTGTACCACAAGACATTGTACATGAAGCATCGAAAGGTCAAGAAACGAAAGTACACTTTCAACCTAATTTTCATAGAAAAACAAAAGGCCAAATTCTACACGATAAAGCGACAAAAACCAGCCAAATATATAATAATCACGACGAAAAGGAAGTCCAAATATTTCGTGGTCATGGTAAAACTACAGACACGAATAAAACTACAACCAGACCCAAAGAGAGCAAACATATCGAAACAGGACCTGAGATATTTTTGGCAAAGAAATCAACAAACCAAAATAAAGTCTTTTTGCGACAGAAAATGTTGTCCAGCATACGAGAACGATATCTGGACCCCAGGTTGGCTGCTCTGCTTAAGAAGTTCAGGATTTCAAGACGTGTAACTCCTCAATCGCTTTCTTCACAGCCAACTATACCAACATCATCACCCACAATATCACCAATATCCCACTTATCGCCCGAAGAATCATCATCCTCATTACCACAATCATCATCATCATCATCATCACCACATTCATCAAAATCATATTCTGTGACAACTGCACCTTCCTTGCTTTATGCTACGGTATCCTCTACGCCATTGAAATCCTCAACACTCGCAATGTCATCACCACCGCAATCATCATCATCATCATCATCATCATCATCATCATCATCATCATCATCATCATCATCATCATCATCATCATCATCATCATCATCATCATCATCATCATCATCATCATCATTATCACCACCGCCACCATCGCCATCATTTCCATATGCATCCACTACCACATTAGAAGATACAGCTACAGCTGCACCCTTCTCGTCTGCCAAGGAAAATCTCTTCTCACAACCAAGAGACGACTATAGACACATCAAGCATGGTACTTCAGACAAAATGTCTTCTAAGGGTTCCACTTTATCACAGCATCAGAAACAAATTAATCCGCTGGAAGCCACAACAAATTACCCGAAATCTGTGGGAAAGCTCGGTGAACCGAAAATGTTCTCTTATGATAAACTCCCCATTGTTGATTTAGCGATACATTTTCGGCGTTCATTCGGGAATTCAACAAGTAAAAATGCAACAGAGAAACCTCTAGAGATGGAGCCACGTATTTTGAAGAATATTACGTTCTTGAACAAAAGAAGATTTGGCTCGAAACCCAACCTCGTAAGCGATTTCTCACCTCAAAGACCAGAGGGATTCGAGGCTTTGAATTCATATCAATATCAACCACAGTCACCAAGGAATCGACTTCGCCAGTTGGGCTTCAAAGGTTGGTGTTCTGACTTTCTTAAAATTCCGTGGTATGATTTTTGTTTAAAGTCTTTCTGGACTGGTTTTAGACTAATTTTTGCTAAAAAAAAATGTATGGGGTAAATGGTTTGTGTCAAGAATTTGTTGTGTTTATTTTTAAAATTGTAGTAGGATATTATTTGGAAGCTAGTTTGATGGATTGCAGAATATGTGACTTTCATTGAATGTATGGAGTGATGTGCTTACTCTAAAAACTTTACAGTCAGTACTTTTCAGATTTTTGTCTAATTTCCTTTGGCAAAGAAAGGCATAATAACAAAATGAAAATACGAAAAAAAATGAGGAATGAAAATGATAAATTGCTTTATGAAAATGTGCGCAATATTGTAGTCTACAATGTTGTTGTTGTGGTTTTTTTGTATAAATAATACTGTTTATTTGATTTTAAAATTAGTCTCTAACATTAAAAAATCAAAACTTAAATCTATAAAGACAAATAAAAGCTTACAAACACGTAAATTAATACAAATATTGTGCCCTGAATAATAATTTAAAAAAGAACTTGATGTTAAAATTAGGCTCTAACATTAAAAAATCAAAACAAATTTACAAAGATAAATAAATATTTACAAACACGTCAATAGAAATATTGTGGCCTGAATGATACTTAAAAAATGTAATTTCCTTACTTGCAAGATCTGATTTATAGATCAATAACATAGAAAGCGCGCACTAAATCAATAACATACAACGCGCGTACTAGATCAATAACATAGAAAGCGCGCACTAAATCAATAACATACAACGCGCGCTTTAGATCAATAAATTCATATCAATATCAACCACAGCTACAAAGGAATCGGCTTCAGGAGTTGAGCTTTAAAGGTTGGTATTTTGCCTTACTTAAAATTTTGTGGTATGATTTTTGTCTAGTCTTTTTGTACTGTTTGTTTTTTGACGATTTGTACAAGTAAGAAGTAAAAAGAAAGTAAAAATGTTTATAATTGCTTGTGTCAAGAATTGTTTTTTTTATAAATTGTAGTAGACGGAGGCTAGTTTGATGGATTGCAGAATATGTGACTTTCATTGAATGTATGGAGTGATGTGCTTACTGCACAAATTACAGTCAGTTTTTTTCAATGTTTACCCCGATGTTTGTCCGATGTTTGTCCGTTTCTTTAGGCAAAGAAAGGCACGACAATTAAATGAAACGATAATGATACATTTATTATGAAAATGTGCGCCAGTATAGTCTACTTTTTTGTATTATAATAGTAATACTGGTTACTTGATTTTTAAACTAAGTTTTACCATTTTTTCTTAAATCAAAGATTATATTTATAAAGATAAATGAAAGGCACGTAATAAAAATATTGCGCTATGAATGATGACTTTAAAAAGAACTTAATTTCTTTAGTAGCAAGATCTGATTTATAGATCAATAACATAGAAAGCGCGCACTAAATCAATAACATACAACGCAGATGCGCAGATGCCTTGTAAAAAGGTAAATAAAAAATAAAAACCTCTAAGATCCTCAGAAAATTCGTGATTGTGATAAAAGAAAAAGGTTATATAAATTACTGCGTTACTAAAAAAACCTAAATATCAAACGTTGAACGAGTACACTTCTATTTTTATCAAAATTAATGGGATAAGAAGTTGGATTTATAATATTTATGTATAGAAATATGCAATGATCGGTACATGATTCTATTTTTGCGATATAGAAATAGGCTATCATGTTTGACATTTTGATTCTTTAAAAACACATTATCAAGTTTTAGAAAAGTAAAATTGTGCGTTTCCTCTCAGATAGCTAAGACTTACGAAAAAACACAAACCACACACACATACACACACATATGCACAGGTGGACAGTTGTTAGACCACTTGCCTATCACTTATCCGCCAGACTAAGTTCTCGTAGACCTAAACAATAGGCTTTGTTGTAAGCCTCGTACACACCGAATGTTTTGCTCAAAAGGTCAAGGTGTAGTTGAAGTTCCGAGTCAGGCCGAGGGTGAAAGTCAAAGATGATATCATTGCAGATACAATGACGATGTAGAGAGTATCCCCGAACTTAGCGTCGAAGTTTCGGTGGATAAAACCTCTAAACAACTTTTGGCCTGTACGGGGAATTACGCTAAGCCAGAAATAGATAGGTGTGAATATTCACAAGATGTTAAGTGCATTGAGCATGATTTTTCATGGAAATGCGCTACATAAATGCAATATATTATTAATATTATTATAATTATTATTATTATTATTATTATTATTATTATTATTATTATTATTATTATTATTATTATTATTATTATTATTATTATCATTATTATCATTATTATTATTATATGACAAACCAAATTTGGTAATATCGGAAACAGTGCACGAGACAAAACACTCATATCATATGAAAAAAAAAACTTTAATGTCACCAGAATCTTTAGTAACAACACCCTCAACGAGTGCCGCATTTGACAAGTCATTGGAGCCAAAACTAAGGGCAATAACAACAGATATTCCAGAGCTTGCAATTACAGTAAATCAGAGGAGGGATGAAAGAGTTGCAGTCCTTGGTAATACCCTTGGTATCAACACGAGAAGTAAACAGGTAATAATAATAATAATATTTGCCTTTTTCAAACATAATAATATATAATGTTATGTCCTAAATCTTATACGATAGATTTTATCTACAGGCAAAGCATGAGTTGTGGGGTGTGTCTTAGGACATGGGCACAATATAGCCATTACCGTGCTGACGTGCCGTAAACATAAACTCACTCACTATGTATAGCTCTGCCCAAACTATATTCAAATATTTAATTTACAATTTAATTCACAAGAAAACCATTATTAATCCTTTTTTTAATGTGTGTGGGGTTTTTTTGCTGACTTATAATGATTTTCGGACGTGGCTCATCCCAGTTTTTGCCTATTAGTCTTCGGCTGCTTTCGAGCAGCGAACTTTTACTAAAAAAAATAATTAAAAAAATAAAAAAGAGTGTTCTTTTAACTGAGATATTTTCTCTCTCCACCTACAGCCTTCAGTGCTTTGCGCACCTGGTCAAACGGTTGTGAACATGCCTGAGGGTAAGCGATGTGGGTTCAAATCTTCAGAATGGTTCAGTTCTGTAGGTTTGCCTGAGTGTGGGGCGTTGCAGATCCGAGTAGAGACTCAACACGTAAGGGTAGCTGGTAATTCTGGAAATCTATCTATCTATCTATCTATCTATCTATCTATCCATCCATCTATCTATCTATCTATCTATCTATCTATCTATCTATCTATCTATCTATCTATCTATCTATCTATCTATCTATCTATCTATCTATCTATCTATCTATCTATCTATCTATCTATCTATCTATCTATCTATCTATCTATCTATCTATCTATCTATCTATCTATGTATCTATCTATCTATCTATCTATCTATCCCCCTATCTATCTATTATAAATTATTTCAGGGTCCAGAGTGCATTGACTTCAGAGACTTAAAGGAAGACCAAAATCCATGCCCGCCAAAACAGAAGTTGACCAATGGAAAATCTGGAGGGCTACAGTGCGCATTTTCTGATGACGTCAGTGTGGGTATTGTTCCGGAAATACCCGGACAGTGTGGCGGGAAAGGAGAGATGTTGGTTCAGGCTTTGACAGGATTTTTCTGCCGCCGTGTGGATGAAGCTGCTATAGAGTTGCCAGTTTGCCCTGACGAGGAAATCTTCGTGAAGACATACTTGGGTTTTGGTAAAGCATAACTTGATATTTAATTTTGTAAAACGCTTTTTCAGTTTTCAATGAAAAAAAATTTACTAAATATATTTGAAAAACATAATATTAGCTCATTTCTCATAAACCTCTTATTATCTCTCTCTGTCTCTCTGTCTCTCTCTGTCTGTCTGTCTGTCTGTCTGTCTGTCTGTCTGTCTCTCTCTCTCTCTCTCTCTCTCTCTCTCTCTCTCTCTCTCTCTCTCTCTATTTATGTAAATTTGTTTCCTATCTTCATAATTGAAATAATGGATTTTGTTGCTTTATTTTTTAAATATCACACAGTAAAACATATTTCCTAAATGCAAACAATGCTTCAAATATAAGAATAAAATATTATCGCAAAAAAAAACTGATTGTAAAACAATAATTCAAACTAACCACTTACTTGTTGTGAGATAATAAATCTATCAATTTGAGAAACAGCAAAGACAATGTCAGACTTGGGCTTCTGTTTAGTCCCCTTAGTTCTTAAAGAAACTACTGTAAAGAAAAAAAAATCGAACCGCTTTAGCTACCCATTTTATTAATGTTCTAATTTTATTATAATTCATCTTCAATAAAACTACATGTACTATCATTTTGCTGCTATTTTGGAATGGTATGATTTTCTTTGACATGAGTCCTGTAAAACTACTTCGTGAGCTATCTGATGGAATATCTATCTATCTATCTATCTATCTATCTATCTATCTATCTATCTATCTATCTATCTATCTATCTATCTATCTATCTATCTATCCCCCTATCTATCTATTATAAATTATTTCAGGGTCCAGAGTGCATTGACTTCAGAGACTTAAAGGAAGACCAAAATCCATGCCCGCCAAAACAGAAGTTGACCAATGGAAAATCTGGAGGGCTACAGTGCGCATTTTCTGATGACGATAGTGTGGGTATTGTTCCGGAAATACCGGGACAGTGTGGCGGGAAAGGAGAGATGTTGGTTCAGGCTTTGACCGGATTTTTCTGCCGCCGTGTGGATGAAGCTGCTATAGAGTTGCCAGTTTGCCCTGACGAGGAAATCTTCGTGAAGACATACTTGGGTTTTGGTAAAGCATAACTTGATATTTAATTTTGTAAAACGCTTTTTCAGTTTTCAATGAAACTAAAAATTAAATATTTTAAAAACATATTTAGCTTATTTCTCATAAACATGTAGTTTTATACTTGAAATGAATGATCTTTGTTGCTTTATTTTTTAAACACTACTCAATAAAAAAAATTTTTCTAAAGACAAACAATGTATAACATTTTAACAAATATTATTAAGTAATTTTTCAAATGTAGAAATAAAATATCATCACTAACAAAAACTTGCTTTTGTACTATAATTATAAAATAATCATTCTAACTAATCACTTGAATGTTGTGAATAATAATTTTATCAATTTGAGAAACAGCAACTAAAATATCAGATTTGGGCTCCTATTCCAACGTTGTTGTCCCCTTTAGTTTTTAAGGAAAATTCTGTAAAGAAAAAAAAATTAAGAACCGCTTTAGTCCGCCATTTTTTATGTGCTGATCTCATTATTATTCATCTTCAATAAGACCAGTATCATTCAGTCGCTTTTTGGGATGTTTTTTTTTCTTTAAAATGAGTCCTATAAAAATATTTTCTGAGCTATCTGGTGCATTTTAATTATTTATCAGCCGTCAAAGAATTACATTTACATATAATTTTTATGCAGAATTTCAAGAATAATTTGAATTTTAAACCTTTTTGAAATGTTCTACATTTATTAGAATGCATTGGTAAAGACGTTGCTACTCTGGTGTGTGTCGACGGATTCTTGCTCCAGCGCGATATCCATGGATTTCAATGTATCCGGAAAGATGACGGTAATCCACAAAATGGATAAACATTAGCTTCACGTGTGTTGTTTAAAATGTATGTGTAACTGTGTTCACATTTTACCTAAATTTGCTCCAATATAAAGAGAATGGTAAAGGCTAATGGTAAAATTCTTTTTGAACATTTTCTGCATCCCTATTGGCACGTGGTGTTACGAAGTATATATCACATCCTGGATATGTCCTGCATCTTTTTATGATAATTATAGTCTATTTGATTTCTTGTTACAACTGAAGAGCTTTTTCAATTTTATCATTTTCTTTTTGGTAAATGGATAAACGTGTCCTTTATTGTCAACTTGTATTCTTCGCAAAAATGTATCATTCTTGTTCCCCTTTCATTTTTTTTTCACCGAACCCATACGGTCCAGCTATAGAATCGTCTTTGTTTTCGATGAAGTTAAACGCTAAGCTAAACAAATTTCACAATCTCTATACTCAAAATAGAACCCATTTATCGGTCATAATGCTTCAGTAGTCGATCTGAGCCTAATGCAGGGAAACTGTGCCATCACACCGTAGACTTAACCTTGGGCCCTTGCGATGCGCGGTAAACATTGTGCTCAGCTAGGGTATATGTGTATTACCGCTATGGGCCTTTTGTTTGTTGATTTTTGTTTAAGCAAACAAATAAATGCTCTAATGCCAATGGAAAGAGCGGTGTTAAGTTCCCACGCGCAGAGACTGCCAAGCCTTTGCTTACCGCTTATTGAGATCACGTTACTCCAAAGTCTCATTTTCAGGCTTCGTTTCCTGTCTTGATAAATTTCTATTGTGTTTTGCCTAGCGTATCACCCAATCGGGAGGGGTGGGGGTCATGGGTAGCACATCAGTTTCGAACGCAAAAGGTCTAGGTTCGAGCCCTGTCGATTGCGCTTCCTATTGGTTGGGTCGGTGTCATGGTATCCCCGCCCTGTCTCGTGTGTGGCAGCACATAAATTGTCAGATGTTAGTCTTGGAGCCCGTACACAATATAGCATATATAGTGCTGATGTTGGACGTTAAACCAACTCATCACCTGGGGCGAAATGGCTCAAGCGGTAGAGCGTTGGTCACCTAATCATGAGATCACCGGTTCGAAACTCATGACCAGGTTATATAATTTAATTGTCCGATTTCATCCGCTACTGGTCTAGTCGGTGTCATGTTGGTTTTATCAGTTGAGACAGAAGTCCTGATAGCGCCCTGTCTCGTGTGTGGCAGCAATAAAATTGTCAGACGTTAGTCTTGGGGCCGTCCACAATATAGTCTATATAGTGCTGCTGTTGGACGTTAAACCAACCCAACCCAACCCTAGCCTATCACTCAATCGACCTGTTTAAACCATTGTGTACAGGTGACCCGGCCCTTCCCACTCCAGCCATGCTAGCCAGTGGTCAAATGAGTGGTCAAGTGTGTAGACCAGGGGAGGTTCTGCTCACCGAGGGACATGTCCACTCCTGCCGCCGGCTTGACCACACAACTGATCTGTGCGGGGCTGGGTTCAAACCCAAGCCCACTGCTCATGATGGAAGTTTTATATGCGCCCCGGAGAGGAAAAAAATTCTGGAGTGCCCTGCAGGTCGTATCAATTTAGATTTTAGGAGAGGCAAATTTTTCATTAAAAGTCTACCTATACCACTGTGGAAAAATACCTTTAAAATTCCAGATCTACATAGGTCATATCAAAGTTGGATAGTTGTTATAAACATTTGGTTGTAAGTACAACGTTGTGGTAGGTTTACGACTCGTCTAAAGATAATTATATGAATATGAAGTCTTATGACGATTTGTAAGCTACCGCGATGTTGTCATTGTGAATCCTTGTTATTGTTCTCTTGTTTTTTGTTGCTATTCAAGAATGCCGAAAATAATTGATGGCCAGGAACTTTCATGTTTTCTCTCACTACGTAAGACAATACATTTGGTCAAAAGTTGGAGACACTATAATTGGTTTGTTGTTATTTTTTTCATTAGGTGTAAACTCGCTAAAACAAAAACCGTAAAATAAATTAAAAGCATTGTTTTGTCATTGCCTTCGCTTTGTATTCATATCGTAATTTTAGGTGAAGAGGTTTTTAAAGGAAAGGACTGAAATAAAGTAATAGTACATTTATTTATTTTTTCACTATCTTTTCAAACCTGTGGGGCTCTGTGGAAAACTTGTGTTCAAGGTCATTATGATTTATTTCTATAGGCCTATAAAGCTAATAAAAGCTTTCATTTTCTTCGCTCTTCCTTTTTTTCCAGGTTATTCCAGGTCTACTTCAGGCACCGAATGCCTACCAGTCGCCCCACATGCTGACCTTTGCGCAGACCCACAATTCCAAGCGCTGTTTGGCAGTCAAGTCAACTGCTCTTCCGGCAACTTGTCGGCCATTTTGGTTCCTTGTGAGGAAGGCTACAGCCTCGATACTGCATCTGACGCCGACACTACTGGTATGGAATTGGTGTGAATTATAGCTATTAGATCTTAGTTTCGGCCGCATAGATTAAACTGACATTAATCAAATGTGTATGGAACAAAGAGGGGGTAGGGGTTTAAACTGGCTCGCGTGGTAGAGCGTTAGTCTCCAGATATGTCTGCGGTTTGAATCCCACGTTATAAATCTGTTTGTTCGATTAAATTCCCTACTTGTTCGCTCGGTGTCAGTATAATGTGACCGGCTGAGACAGCAGTCCCTGTCTCTTGTGTGGCAGCATGTAAAAAATGTCAGACGTTAGTCTTGGGACCGGTTCACATTCTATTCTTAACAGTTAGAAGTTAAACAACAAAACAAATAAAAATGTAGGGGACAAACATGTCTGATTTAGATTGAACTTTATTAAGTTTGTAAGATTTACCAGCTGAGCGATCCTTCCTATAAGACCTCTCTGCATTCTGATACAATATAAGCCGTGAGTTTAACGTTGTAACGAGCTTACAAATAGTCGTAAGATGTGAAAAAAGAGCGCTTACGACGGGTCGCAAGCTACTAGGACGTTCTACTTACGACACTATGTGTATGAATAACAAGTTGCCCCCCTCCCTAGCCCCTTTGTGCAGCTTGACCTACTATGTGCATAAATAACACTCTACCACCCTATACTATTTATATTAACAACATTTTGCCTTTCTATGCTCTTTATATGAATATTACTATACCATTCTATGTTCTTTATATAAAAAACACTTTACCATCCTATGCTCTTTATATAAATAACACTTTACCATCCTATGCTATTTATATTAATAACATTTTGCCTTTCTATGCTATTTATATGAATATTACTCTACCATTCTATGTTATTTATATAAACAACACTTCACCATCCTATGCTCTTTATATTAATGACACTTTACCATCCTATGCTCTTTATATTACATGTAATAACACGTTACCATCCCATGCTCTCTATATTAATGACACCTTACCATCCTATGCTCTTTATATAAATAATACTTTACTCTTGCAGTCTGACAGACTATGTGGATGTCGTCTGCGAGGAGAACAAGTCATGTCGTACTGAGCCACACCGGAAGTGTGACCTGACCGGAACTGGAACCGACTCTCCCTGCCAGGCTCTACTGCGCAGGGTCTTGACCGGATGTCAACCCCAGTGTGCCAATGGCGGCAGTTGCCATGGAGACACCTGTGTGTGTCCGCCTGGGCTGACGGGGACAGCTTGCGAAGAAGGTTGGTTATTTGGTTCGTTATTTGGTTGGTTATTTGGTTGGTTAGGTTGGTTGGTTTCTTTTTAGGTTATCGTTTGGAAGGTGTCCCAAGACTAATGTTTGGCAATGCCACTGAAAGTTTGCGAAAAAAGGTTGGTTAGTTGGTTATTCGTTTGGTTACTTGGTTGGCTAGGTTGGTTGCTGCTTGCTTGATTGGTGATTTCTTTTGTTTGAAAAAAATTAGGATATAACTCGGAAGGATCCTAAGACTAACGTTTGCCAATCCAATGCACTGCCATTGAAAGCTTGCGAAGAAGGTTGGTTAGTTGGTTATTCGTTTGGTTACTTGGTTGTTTAGGTTGATTGGTTTTTTGCTTGATTGGTGATTTCTTTTGTAAAATAAAAAATTAGGTTATTACTTGGAAGGATCCTAAGACTAACGTTTGGCAATCCAATGCACTGCCACCGAGAAGCAATAGCAATATTAAGGGCACCGCTTTTCGAATTGTTCCATGAAATATTACAATGATTATTAACTGTTTGCTGCTAGATTGCACAGACTCTGTTTTTAAATAAACCATGTCTTTATTTCAACCATGATTTCGACAATAACATCATTTTTTTCTTCAGTTTCCTTTGTTATCATTATCGAGTTGCAAACTGACTCCCAAACACGCTTTCTTTTCGTTACATTTTGTACTTGATATCGTGCATTATTGTACTGTTGGGGTAGGTAATTCGATATTAATTACACGTAAATCTCCAAAAATGCCTATTATTTATATAATAATGTGATTTTTACGTTTTCCCCGCAACGTACAAAACCGCATACATTATCGAATATAGAAAACTTTGATTACATTAAGTAAAATCATAAACGTTTTGACGATAACCATCACCATCAACATTTTTATACTACAATATATTCAGCATGTAGGCAAGTGCTGTTGTTGTTGTTGTTGTTGTTGTTGTTGTTGTTGTTGTTGTTGTTGTTGTTGTTGTTGTTTTTGGGGAGGGGGGTTGTGGCGGGGTTTTCTACGAAATTCTTCTTCTGATATCAGTTCAATGATATCATAAAACTGAACTATCGTATTATTTTTCCTCAGATGTAAACGAGTGCGCCATGAAAGGCAACGACACCGAATGCCAACATGACTGTGTCAACACGTTTGGAAGTTTTCACTGCGCATGTCCATTTGGCTACACACTTAACTTAGACCAACGGTCTTGCAAAGGTATCTGTAGGTTTTTTCTCTTCCAACCGGTTTCTTAACGGGTAGAACATCGGCTTCCAACGCAGGAGGTCCGTGGTTCGAGTTTGGGCGTTTTCGCCCCTACTGGTTGGGTGGGTGTAAGTTTAATGTGACTGGCTGTACAATCATGTACATAAAGATTTCCACTAAGGTTTCATTCTTTAAAAAATGTTTGTCTTTTTTCTGTATCTCTCCCTGCGTCTCTCTCTCTCTCTCTCTCTCTCTCTCTCTCTCTCTCTCTCTCTC
>RQTK01001308.1:66760-85118 GCA_003991915.1 Elysia chlorotica
TTATTATTATTATTATTATTATTATTATTATTATTATTATTATTATTATTATTATTATTCGTTATCATCAACGGCCGATGCTAATGCTTGATAAACCATCAAATTTGAAACAAAATTCACGAGTATTAACAAGCGTTAAGTTAGCAACACTTTTAACTTTATAATAGCACATTCTCCGTAGTTATATTTCTTCAATAAGGACGCTCAATCCTAGATACAAAATTGTAAATGAACGTACCCCGAAAGTTTGACTTTGAGAATGTGTGACAAAAGATTATGAACATAATTATTGTACTGTGTGACAATTAAAAGTTTATTTGTAGTGCCATCTTGCCTGCATAGCAACAAAATGCGGGATTTTGAAATCACAGGGATAGTCTTATTCTTTTTTTCTCTTGTTTTTTTTTTCTTCGTTTAATTAGAATATATTCGGGTTAAAACAAAATATTATTACTTGAGAATAATAAATTTTGTGAACAAAATATATTTGTCACAATTTGCCCCAGCCTTCGTCATTGCTATGCGTACCTATAAATTTACTTTGTCAGAGATGAAACGTATTTGTTCAGGTGGTTGTTTGAGAACCTGTTAAGAGAACCGTAATAGTTGAAAAAATCGTTTAAATGTAGAGCTTGATATGAATTGTCAGAGACATTTTAAAAGTACTGTTTAATATCGTTTTTTGAATACGTTTTAAAAGTAGTGATTACATACTTTTTCTTCGAACTGTTGTTTTAACATTTCTTATAAAGATTAAACATCTATAACATTTATTTCTTTAAAGTTTGATGTAACCCAACATGGTTTGCAGTGGTTGTGCGATGAACGTTTTTACAGATTGAGAATCGTAAACTTTGTAAATTTTATTGTCAATACACCGAGTATTTAGGTAGATATCTAGATCCAGAGCTTTAGGCAGATGTGCGAATAGCTTACGGCGAATCGTAAACCTTCTTTATCTCATAATTATTCTTACGGCGAATTGGAATCCTTCTGTATCCCATATTCTTACGATAAGTCGCAAGTAAACACAACTTTATACTTTCGGCCCGTAGAGTCTAGTTTGGCAAGTTCAAACTTTGTTTTGACGGGAACTTGGCCAATTTAAAAAAAAGAAATCCTGATTGTGTTATTTATCAATGATTAAAAGTGGATCAAAACAAAGTGAATATTTTTTTAAAAGCTTGAAAGGTAAGGTAAAGAGATAAAAACAAAGTTTGACGTTTCGGCAATAGTGCGTTTTATGAGAAAACAATACAGTATACTGCGCGACGGATTAATAATTAAAGAAATACATCCTAGCGGGCTGAGAGCTAAACTAAGGCACTCGGAAAGTTTTAAATCGATTAAAGCAAAAGTTGTGGTACCAGCGCTCATACAAAAAAGGGTCTATTTTTTTTAAATTTGTAAGTCTGTTTACACAGCTCCGATATGTTCCTATAATACAATGTCATGATTGGTGAATAACATACATCGAAAACCCAAACACTGCTTACTGTTCTTGTATTTTACTCTACAATTCCTGATTGGATTAGAGACAAGTTAGAAAACACAATCACCAAGAGAGTGTTTCCTAGGCTACAGATTAGTAAAATATGCAGACTTTTTTTTAGACAAAAAACAGTAAAAAGAAATTACACTAAATCTACAGCAATCATAACGAAGCTGAATAAAACCCTACTTTAAGTGTTTTCCTAGGTCTACATATTAGAATAATATACCGACATTCTTAAACAAAAAACAGTAAAGAGAAATTTCCTTAAATCTACAGTAACCAAAACCAGGAGAACTCTGAATAAAACGCAGCTTGAAGTGTTTCATATGTCCACAGTCTAGCACCATTATACGGCATTTCTTACAAAAAGGAGTAAAAAGCAAAAACACTATATTTAACACAAACCAAAACCAGGATTCTGAATAAAACGCAGCTTGAAGTGTTTCATATGTCCACAGACTAGCACCATATACGGGATTTCTTACAAAAAAAGGAGTAAAAAGCAAAAACACTATTATTTCAAACTAATCAAAACCAGAAGGACTCTTAATAACACTCTGACGCCATGACGAACAATCGCATCCGACCATGTCGCAAACAGGAAAGGTGCGCCTACAAGACCTGGGTATGTATACAAACCATTATAAACTTCTATTCCAGCAGGTTTGTTTGTTTGTTTGTTTGTTGCTTACCGTCCAACGTCAGCACTATATACGCAATATTGTGGACGGGCTCGAAAACCAATATCTGACAAAAGTACATGCTATGCTACACAGATCCTGTGCGGAGATATCATGACTTTGACTCAGTTGGTCACATTATACTGACACCTACAAAACCAGTCGGGGATGAAATCGGAAAAAAAAATTATTTCTTTTAACCGATCGTCAGTTTTAAACCAAGGACCTGCCAAATGGGAGACCAACGCGTACGCCACCCTATTCCAGCCGAAATGAAATACTAAGTTGTTAGGATGTTTATAAAATTATTTCGCAAAGCTACCTTAAGAATTAACATAAAATTTAAAAAAAAGGGGGGGGGGCGGCGCAGTGATAATAATCGAGTGTTTTGTTTTGTTTTTTGAGGATTGGCCCTTGGGTAAAAAATAGAATTCCGACACAAAAGGTATGTGGATCCAGTCCTGATAATTTCGCTCCCTACTGGTTTGGTCGGTGTCAGTATCCCCGCCCTGTCTCTTGTGTGGCAGACTCAGTCTTGGGGCCCGTTCACAATATAGCCTATAAAGTGCTGATGTTGTATGTTAAATTTTGCTGAAAGCCCTGTTGCTGTAGATCACCAAAGAGTGTAAAAAGTGAGAGGTTTCACTGCAAGGATTTTGCCTATATGGCTCAAGATAATTAAGGTGGTTGCGCCCTTCTCTAAACCATAGTAAAAACTCACTCTGAACATTGTTGAACTGCCTTAAACAGAGCAAACATGCGTCACGCTAGCTCCTCATAGAAATAGCACTGTGTGCTCTTTCTGTGAAACATCTTACTAAATCTGCAGTCTCTGGTTCAATGCTACAAGCTCCTGAAAGTAGCGAAAGAAACAAACACACATGTTGTCCTACAGTGTGCGTTTAAAGGCATGTACACTAAAATGATTGTAACAAAAAGGGATACTTTATACCTAAATCAAGAAAAAAAATCTTGTTCAAATGATATAAAAACTTAAATTTATTTCAAATATAGAATTCAATCTTTTCATATGACCGATGAGAAGACCACTGCAGGTGTAATGCTTTATATAAAAGTTCTGAAAATTTAGATATTTAGTTACAACCTGTTTATTGTCATTATTCAGGCTGACTTAAATGTTTCGAAGAACGCTCTGTACAATCAAAGTATGGCTAATTATCAGACTGATAATAACCTAATAGTGTCTTTTTTACGGGTTTTTATTTTGAACATACCGAGCAGGAATAAATTAGTTTTTTTAAAGTGTCAATAACACATATGCAGCTTCCAATATTTGGACAGTCGTAAATAAAAAAAGCTAAATTATCTCTATGTACACCCCTTGATTTATTTTTGCCACAGGTTTTAGTTGTGGCAATGATTGTCTAGATATCCTTGTTGTACGTTTTCCTTTTCCTTCTAACACATTTCTCCAATGCATGTTTTCTTCTAAGGTTGTATTTTTATCCTTCTGTCCCATCAGACTAATGCACAATTCCTGTCTCCCCAGATTCTACGACCATGCACCCTCAAGATTCTATTTTTGCAAATGCTGATAATCTCCCCTAGCCACCAATACTACACCTGGGTTGTCCCTCTTAGCATCATGAACTTTGCGCTTGGTGCCGAGAGCCCTGAAGCTCCGACACCCCCATCGTTTCGTGTGCCCCAAGACACATCCGCGCCCACCCAAGGCGAAGACTACAACGACGCCTCTGCCACTCAGGCAACAGTATCATCGACTTTTCTGCCAAGGCGGGGCTCCGGTCTATCACCAGAAGAGTCTTCATCAGCAAAGAAAGGTGGTGAATTAATAAGACAGAGCATGGAGACTTCATCAGGAGAAATTGAGCTTAAGAAAGCCAGTGAACAAGCAGGAGGAAGGTTAACGCATGATGGCAAAATTGGCGTACCGTTTCTTCCACTAGAATCCAGTTTCATGACCACAACGGAGACACCAACTACTTCTGATATTGCCCGTGAATTGAATTGGGGAGGAGAATCTAAAAGTAAACCCACAGAGGCAGTCGGTTTAGATGGAGCAACGGTTTCTATCAACTCAAAAACCCCTGAAGACAAAAGTTCAAATCTAGGTGATACAAACACAGTTGGATCACTGCGTGTCAATTCGTTGGGTTCCTCCAGCTTGGTCAAACATGATACTGATTTGGTTACCATGGAGACCAGAAACACGCAAACAAGTAAAGCGGAAGCCGCAGTCTCGAGGCGTAGACACACAACAAATGAAAATTTAAGTACAAAAGACGTCGAAAAAAGCATCGTTGTCAACGCAATCGATGTAGAGCCTCCATCTTTAGACCTCAAAATACGAGATATCAATTCGTGTGCCCAAAGATGCGGGGAAGACACCAATGTCCCTTGTTCTTGCGATGCGAAATGCACCGTGCATAAAAGCTGCTGTGACGATTTCACGGAGACTTGCCCGGAGGTCTACGCCTATGCCTTGCGTAGACTCGGCCACCTGATGAACGCCTCAGTTCGCTGCGACACGATGACGGTCGTGTTCATGGTGGAATCCTGCCCTAAGACCAACCCGCCAAAACGTGTAAACGGTCCCTTAGGAACTCCGACTTCTACGGTTGCTTCACGTGAAAGTACAACGGCAGATACATCCGGGAAAGCTGATTTTTTTTCAAGAGTTCTCGCCAACGCTCCAATCACGGATTACTCCACTGGTATTATTTACGCAAACGCGAGCATCTACCACTGCAACAACGCCCCAGGACAAGGCGAGGCTTCGGCCAATCAAACGGTTGCCTGGAATTTGCAGATCGGGACTGGGGAACACCAGCAGCCTGTATACAGTATGCTCGATATAAACCAACAATTAGACCTGACAACTTTTTCCTACCTTCCGCCTGAATCGCAACCAGCATCGGCTGGATCTTTATGCTACAACAACTGGACTTTAAACTGCATATCCTTCGCCTCTGCCAATAAGGGCATTGAACAGATGATGTGTAATACTACTGTTAGTAAGTTCTACGGGGGTTGCTGTGACCAGTTGGTACATTTCTACAACGACATTTGTTCGGAATGCCTCTCCAGTTTCCAAATGTCTTCAGGGAATTCGTTTCGGTATTACAACAACGGTTTTAGAGTGCTAATGTCCCTGTCGGAACGTCCTGGTCAAGTTGTATATAACCTGGACAAGACCATGCTGAGATGGCGACCACCATTGCCATGGTTATCCTGGACTTGTGACGTCGGAGAAAAACCAGCCAATCAGACTGCTCCGGAATGCCGTGCGCTGAACTGTAGCTCGGAGTACACCGTTACCCCAAGCGGACTATGCAGAAAGAAGATCGATGCGGAAATTTCCATTCAAGAGCAAGTTTTCCACAAAAACAAGACGTGCAACATTGACGCCGAGGCGTTCGTTGAAGCGGCCCTGTGCTACCTCAGTGAGCTATATAAGATCAAGATGACGGCCGCACCTTACAAAACCGCCACAGTTCGCGACGCGAGTTCGAATGTAAGCCAGATAGTCTTGCGGATGGATATGTTTGCAGATGTCGAAAGTTTCAGTGTATATTGGGAAAAGTTGACAAATATGCAAGAATTTCTTGGTCCAGCGATGGAAGTGTTTGTGAGACGGCACTGTTTCGATGATGATCCCTTCGCGCCGGAATTAAACACCGGTAACCAGGAAAATTTTCCAATTATCTCAGAAAAACAAAATACAGATTTTGATGATACCGAGAAATCAGAGGTGCAGCTTAAGACAAATGTAATGGAACCATCGATGGATTCCTCAACGTTTTACTTCAAGCACTGCCTCCAGCTGTACTTCCTGGTACCGTCTGATACTATAGTCTGTGATATTTCAGGCAGTTCCATCATACATTTAGACGAAAAAAACAATGACAAAGAGTTGCCATCACAGGTCGCTGAATTAACATGTATCAAGAGAGCGCAGATGGAATTCAAATCCGATGGTTGCAAGTTAAGCCCCTCGATTTCCTTTGCCTGCCTGTTTATCGTAGGGAGTTTGATTATATGGTGAAACTTAAGTCCGCCCCTGCTTTGCAGCGAAATTAAAACTTATTGTCATTTCGAGTTTTAACTATTCTTATGCTTTTTACACGAATAAACGAGGCAATAATAATAATAGCCTTTTCTTCCTTTTGGTTTTAATTTTACTTCTTTACATCTATCTCTCTAACAAACTTTGCAGCATCCTCTTACAACCCTCCAACAGTTGTTCGATTAAAAATATTATTATATAATATAATTCGATAAAAAAAATATTATTATATAATATAATTCGATAAAAAAAATATTATTATATTATATAATTAATATATCTTTCCATTAAAATAGTTAAACTATAGATTTTAAGGCACTGTTACATAAAAGTTTCTGTTATTGGTTACTTAAGGCATATATTAACAATCAGACTATTTCGCACAAGGATTCCAACACTAAATGTTTATATATTTCTACGTGCTGTCACACCGAGGCACGGCTAGGATCCTTGGACATCTGCTTCATATTGTCACATTGTATGGATGGAAACCCAACCAGGAGCGAGTTGAGTTGGTTTAACGTCCAACATCAGCACTATATAGGCTACATTGTGGACGGGCTCTAAGACTGACGTCTGACAATTTTATGTGCTGCCACACACGAGACAGGGCGGGGATACCATGACTCCTGTCTCATCCGGTCACATTAAACTGACACCGACCCAACCAGTAGGGAGTGAAATCGCCAGGGCTCGAACCACGGACCTTTTGCGTCGGAAGCCGATGTTCTACCCCAGAGCCACCGCGCCCCACATCCAACCAGGAGAGAACAAGGCGGTCTGACATGGATTCGAACTCAGAATCTCCTGGTTAAAATCCGTGGACATTGCCAAATCCACTACCTACTCTCACTCACAATTACATGAAATAAGGAACAATGAGATAAGCTGGTTTCGTTCTCAATGTCTATTTACACTCTTTCCATGGTGTTATCAGCACGTTATACGTACGGATTATTTTCTTTTGTGTTTGTGTATTCACCTGCAATACAATTAGATAAAAACAGGAAAATAGCTTATTGCATTACGCTAGCAATCTTCAGTTAAGTTAGGTAGACATAAAACCTTACCACAATCATGTCTTGGAGCCCAAACCTTCGTTTACATTGACTCAAGATAACACAACAATAAGCAGAATGTATAAGTTATATTAAAGTCAAAACTAAGTTAAAGCTGAACTTGTTAATGTATAATTTTAAATAAAAGAAGATGTTTCCGTATTTATTTTATTATTAACCCCTCATCGATAACACCAAAAAGGACTCAAGGAAAAAACTTTTTCAAACACATTTAAATTTGAGTAATATAGAACTTTAAAAAATATTTGTGAGCATTAACAATTATATCTATTTAAGATGTACATGTAGTATTTATACAAAGAAATTTTTTCCTGAATTCCTCGCTAAAAGAATTAAATAGAGGAATGAATAATGCAAATCTCTTTAGCATAAACATGCAATTCATTGATAACAAGGCAAAACTGGCTGGATATTTATTTGTTGTTGTTTTGTACGCTCTTTGTTTTAAAAAAAAATCTTACTTAGAAGTGTAGATTAAATTCAGTCAACCATTGTAAAGAAAAGTAAGAAATGTCATTTAGACCCTCAATTATTGTGTATACTCGGACCCCCTTATTTTGAATACTTGAAAATCTTTGTAGAAACGTAATATTTAACTTTATTAATAAACACCCTGTCTAATGGTTAAGACTACAACTCAAGAATGTCCAGATCTATAATTAATCTAAAAATCAGCAAAATAACAACGCTCGCTCTAGCAAGATGTCACAACACGATCAAAAGTATAAAAACTACTGTGTCTACAAGCAAAAAAAACAAGAATCATTCATCCCCCCCTCCCTCTATCGTACTCTTCTCTTATACACACAAGACACCGATCAAGAAATCTCTTGGTCCTCTACCTTATTTAAGAATTTCGAGAAAAATTCAGACTGTACCTCACAAATTCATTACCAATTATCACCCCCTCTCTTCAAAACCTGAACCAACTCCGAGCATATTCTCAAACTTTCCAGAATCTAAGTCTGTCGCAGTTGATTTGGTAAACACTCCTCACTGCCTGCCTGTATCGCAGCCTAAACAATGCCACGCTGACCAATCATTAAGAAATTATCCGTATCATTTTCTAACTGCAATGACAATGATCAAATCTTTTTACTCATCTCTTACAATCTTGCAAGACGTCTTACTTATAACAGTAGAAATTACAATGAGTGATTTCATAACCTCTTAATAAACATGTCACATAAAATACATCATCATGACCATGTTTCAATTTCGACAAACTCCAAGCACAAACGCACAAAATACATTGGTTTACAATTCACTAAATTTATATCATGACACATTTACCTAAATTTTCTTAATAAACATGTCATCAACCATTGCACACACTACGGTACTCGTGCCATTAACTAAGGAACCATGACACAGGGTCCAGTGAAAAACTTGCAGAAATCATGAACTTCAATATAAAAACAATGAAATCATCGAAAGGCATATCATTAATTCACACGCAATTGGTTAATTTTTCCAAAACACAAATAATCAACGTTTTTCAGTCAATAGTTCGAATAAGAAAGACTGGACCCACATTCTCTGATCCTTAAATATGATAAACTTTAAAACTGTAACTTTGTAAGCATAACGCCCACAGCATTAATAGTGGGCTTTATTACTTCGCTGCATCTTGATATTGGATAGGACGATGGTCGGTTTGCAGCATAAACTGCCTACAAAAAATGTACAAAGGAAACTTTCGAATCACTCTTATAATCGAATGTCATTTTTCTTTATTTCTGTGTAATTGCCCGTTGTGACGGCAGCATCAACCTTGTTTAACACATCCCGCACGTCAATACTGGCGCTATTATCCACAACAGCCTTGGCCTTGCCCTCAGCGACCTTGGCCTTGCCCTCAGCGACCCTGACCTTGTTTACAACGACTTTGGCCTTGCCCTCAGCGACTTTGACCTTGCCCTCAGCGACCCTGACCTTGTTTACAACGACCTTGGCCGTGCTCTCAGCGACCTTGACCTTGCCCTCAGCGACTTTGACCTTGTTTACAACGACCTTGGTCGTGCCCTCAGCGACCCTGACCTTGTTTACAACGACCTTGATCTTGCCCTCAGTGACTTTGATCTTGCCCTCAGCGACCTTGACCTTGCCCTCAGCGACCTTGACCTTGTTTACAACGTCCTTGACCCTGCACTCTGCTGCCGTCGACCCTCTTGACCATGGCCTTGACATTGTTTACGACATCATCCACTTTACTGAACGCAGATTTCAGTGTGTTTTTCGCGTGCCTTTTGCCTCTTTGAAGGCGCTGGCCATTTTATTTAACAGGCTTGAGTAAAGTCCACCCAGTCGTGACTGATTTTCTCTTGACGGCTTCTCTCTCTGTAGAGCTGTCTGATGCGGCTTAAACGGAGACCAAAAGGATGAGAAGTGAGAGAGACAGGTACACCCTCATGGTGAAGATTTGGAAGTTTGGTTGGCTGGTTGAAGTGGAAAATACCGGGAATTATGAGGAATTCGGAAAAGTTTAGTGTTATGGTAGTTGATGATGATGATGATGATGATGCTACACTAGGTCTACACTAGGTACCAGGCTACTAGCTAAGGGCTACACTAGGCCTACACTAGGGCTACACTTGGCCTACACTAGGGCTACACTAGGCATACACTAGGCTACACAGCAACACCACCACCACCAACAACAACAACAACAACAACAACAACAACAACAACAACATACAACCAAAACAAAACAACAAAACAGTAACAGCAACAACAAAAACAACAACAACAACAACAAAAAAGGAACAGCAGCAAAACAACAACAAAAGAGGAGCAGCAGCAACAACAACATCAACAACAACAAGAACAACAACAACAACAGTGCAAAACGCTACTCCAAAGAGTTTTGCTTTGTTTTGTATAACCCACTAAGGCTACAAACAAACATGTAATAATAAACTGTGCCTAATACTTTAACATTAATGGTAATTAATCTCAATGTCAAATTCAAAGCTCGTCTGTTTTTTTTAGACTTTGCCTTCTGTATTTACATCTATTACAACCTACGTTTCTATAATGTTATCTCAGAAATTTTTCCCGTTTATAATCAGAGGCGTTAGGTGTTACACATCATTCAAAATCCTGTAAAAATTACTAGAAACAATAACAACAACAACAACAACAACAACAACAACAATACAACAACAGCAGCAACAACAACAACAGCAGCAACAAAACATGAACATTAAAGACAACAGCAGTATAGAATGCTACTCCAAAGAGTTAAGTTTTGTTTTGTTAAACCCACTAAGGCTACAATAACACTGTAATAAACTGTGACTAATAGTTTAACACGAATGCTCATTAATCCGACTGTCAACTTCAATGCTTCTTTTTTTTTAAGACTTTGCCTGCTGTATTTACATCTATTTCAACCTACATTTTCTACATTGTAATCTCAGTAATTTTTGCACTTTATAGTTAGAGTCGTGAGCTCTTACGTTATATTTTCCATATCTTCAAAATAAATGAGTAGAAACAACAGTAACAATAACAACAACAACAACAACAACAACAACAACAACAACAACAACAACAACAACAACAACAACAACAACAACAGCAACAACAACAACAACAACAAAATCAACAACAACAATATCAACAACAATAACAACAATAACAGCAACAGTATATAACGTTACCCAAAAGATCGTCACCATCATCATTATTCAACATCATCATCATCACCATCATCATCATCATCATCATCATCATCATCATCATCATCATCATCATCATCATCATCATCATCATCATCATCATCATCATCATCATCATCATCAATGCCACTATGATCAGCATTACCATAACCAACACCTTCACCACCACTACTAGTACTACTACCACCACCTTCACCACTACCACTTACAACCTCCTCCTCCTCCTCCTCCTGATAACCATCATCATCATCATCATCATCATCATCATCATCATCATCATCATCATCATCATCATCATCATCATTCCTTGATTTTTTTCATATCGACAGTTGAATCACTTGGAGTGAGCACATATCGCCAAGGTTTTTAAGCTTATCTTCGTTAACAACGAAGTACAATGTTCTTACCCACTTATAAAAACAGGATGTTTATTTACATTGTCGAATGTATTTCTACTTAGTACTCTAGGGCAGTAGATCATGCTCCAAACTCAATTGTCTGATGTACATGAGCAGTGGCACTGTATGGAGTGATACAATTTTTAGAGGTGAGTAGAATTTACACTCGTTTATTCATTTATCTTTATTGATATGTTTCAACCTCTCTCTATGTCTTTATTTATCTATCGGAATCCCCCCCCCCCCAAATTTACTAGATGGGTAGATGGATATAAGACTGGACTTATTTCGACTGTTAGTACAAAGGCATAATTCTAAATCGACCAAACCTGTTTAAATATTGGAAATATAATTTATCAATGATCAAAACAAAATATAGTCTATATAGTGCTGTTGTTGACTTAAACCAACCCAACCCCTCACCCCATCTAAATAATCGTTGAATAAACCCTATATTTTCCAAAACATCGCTGCAGTGTTAATATGCAATTACAGCCATCGAAAATATAGAAAGAATAATATTCACACCTCTCCTTCTGCCATAATTTAAGTAACAAAGAATATATACTTCGCACCAAAAATAACATCAGTAAAATTAGACATTCCGTGAAATTAAGTCGCTGAAGTGCTTGCTAGTTGAACTACTACAATTCACATTTCTTTGGTGCATCTAAATAATCGGGGGGTGCGGTGGTCCAAGGGTAGAACATCGACTTCCGAAGCAAAAGGTCCCGAGTTCGAATCCTGGCTGTTGCGTTCCTTACCGGTTGGGTCGGTGTCAGTATAATGTGACTGGCTGAGACAGGAGTCATGGTATCCCCGCCTTGTCTCGTGTGTGGCAGCACATAAAATTGTCAGACATCCGTCTTGGGTCCGTCCACAATATAGTCTATATAGTGCTGTTGTTGGACGTTAAACCAACCCAACCCCCTCACCCCATCTAAATAATCGTTGAATAAACCCTATATTTTCCAAAACATCGCTGCAGTGTTAATATGCAATTACAGATAAAAACATCATGTTACCTCACTGCAGTGTTAATATGCAATTACAGATAAAAACATCATGTTACCTCACTGGTTACCGGGGGACTAAAGAATAATATAATTATATAATTTTAACAAAATGTCATAAATCTTTGAACCGACTTTTTCATTGCTTTACACTTGTTTCTCTTCCCGAACCGAAACTGCCACTGGTATCTTTAAGAAGAAAACCTTCCAAGAAAGATATATTATAATTTCTGCTGAAAAGATATAATTATTATAATGACTTCTAAGAAAGATATACTAAAATGACTTCCGAGAAAGATTATACCACAATATCTTCTGTGAAAGACATACTAAAGTGTTTACCGAAAAGATTATAACTATTATGTTTTCTGTGAAAGATATACTAGTACTATAATGTCTTCCGATAATCTTCCGTGAAAAGATATAAATATTAAAATGACTTCTAAGAAAGATATACTAAAATGACAAATGATAAACTATAATGTCCCCCGTAAAATATAATTATGCGATAATTTATTCCGAGAAGGATATACCATAAAGTACTCGGAGAAAACCCGTCTACAATATAGCCTATATAGTGCTGCTGTTGGACGTTAAACCAATCCAACCCCAACCCAATTCGGAGAAAAATAGTAAATACTACAATGTCTTCCGAAAAACATGAAGTGAACAACAAACAAAGATTTAGGTGTTTACAAGTAGGCTCAGACTAACATAATTAGCGCGGTGGTCCAGGGGTAGAACATCGGCTTCCGACGCAAAAGGTCCCGAGTTCGAATCCTGGCTGGTGCGTTCCCTACTGGTTGGGTCGGTGTCAGTATAATGTGACCGGCTGAGACAGGAGTCATGGTATCCCCGCCCTGTCTCGTGTGTGGCAGCACTTAAAATTGTCAGACGTCCGTCTTGGGGCCCGTCCAAAATATAGCCTATATAGTGCTGCTGTTGGACGTTAAACCAACCCAACCCCGTAGTAATTATTGGATCTATGGAAGGATCTTCAACAATAATTAAGTGGCAACTGTGACTTCAGTAACAAGTCAAAGTCTAGATGTCTAAGCCTGTATACCGTCACTGCGCTACGATTTTGGCATAAGTCATTTTCGTTGCGTTTAAGATAATCAATACAAAACTGTTTTCATTTCATCCTTTCTGCTTCAAATTGAACACATTTATTATCAGATCAAGCAAAAAACGTATTAGCGTACTTTCAAAGTTTAGTTAGATGCATCCCATTTTCATCTTTACAACGATATATTACTATTACTCACATTTTAACATATGTCATACTCCTAGCTCTATGGCGATATTTTGAACGTGTCTTGTGTGCTTTTCTGTTGAATTGGCATTGATAACGCGTCATCCATAATCACTTAACTGTATTTTGAAGCTGTAAAGGTTGTTATCTGAGGGGTTTGGTTGTTTTTTGTTTTGTTTTGTTCTTTCTTTTTTTTTCTTGACTTTTTGAGTACACAATATTAAATGATTGATTGTTTATTTGATATAACCAGTAACCAATTCAATGACAAAAACAGAAGAAAAAATAGACCCTGAGTTGTGTTCGCGGGCGATCCTGCACGGGGACAGGACTCAAGATGACGATTCCCTCGGTTTGGCCAATCATGTGTTGCTGACACCGACTTAAGCACTTGGTTTAACATATATATATATATTGTTGACGGGCCCCAAGACTGGCGTCTTACAATTTTAAGTGCTGCCACAAACGAAACAGGGCGGGGATACCATGACTCCGGTATTTTACCCCAGGGCCACCTCGCCCCCTCGTGTATAACAAGCTTGGCCAAGTGTGGGTGGTCATTCACAGATGACAAAGCAGTTGGTCCTGGTATGCCCACCCAGGAAAACACAGTTGTCGACCATATAACCAGTAACCAATTCAATGACAAAAATAGATGAAAAAGTGATCCTGAGTTGTGTTCGCGGGCGATCCTGCACGGCGACGGGACTCAAGATGACGATTCCCTCGGTTTGGCCAATCATGTGTTGCTGACACCGACTTAAGCACTTGGTTTAACATATATATATATATTGTTGACGGGCCCCAAGACTGGCGTCTTACAATTTTAAGTGCTGCCACAAACGAAACAGGGCGGGGATACCATGACTCCGATATTCTAACCCAGGACCACCTCGCCCCTCGTTGTGCCACAAACAATAACATAATTATGTTTTTAACCCGCTACATCAGATTTTAAGGCGGGGTGCTTTCTCCACTTTAAGCGGCGACAAAGTTTTTTTTTTCATTTGTCTGGATTTTACTGCGTTGACGGGAAATCGTGTATACAAAATTCTTTTCTTGAGAGATATTTAATGTGGTCATGCAATGACAATACTAAATCATTATTTCCAAAAAAAAGGCGACACTTAGATCTGTATAGCATGATTGTTGCAGTTTCAAGTTTGTGATTCACCCACTTAACGACACTCTCAGTTTTCCTAACACAGTTGACCGCATAACCTTCTATATTACACGGAACCACTTGAGCAAGTACGAACAAACGCCGAGGTTTTTGCTGCATACATTCGCTTAAGGGTCACGGCATGTATGCAACATAAGTTGTAATTTGTTCTCTCTCATCTCACGAAGTCACAAAGCAGGTAATTTGTGAATAAAATAAAAACACACGTTTTTTGCTGCATTGGTTTTAATTAGCCAACTATTGATATTTTTCCCACAAACCCGAGTCGAGAAAGTGACAAAAATGATGGTTTTTAGTACACGTTTAGTCGCGTATAATTATTTCAGTTCTTACGGTGTTACCAGAGATAGTTTAATGTGAGCGGCTCAGACAGGAGACGTGTGTGGCAGCACAAAAATTGTTAGACGTCAGTCTTGGGGTCCGTCCACATTATAGCCTATATAGTGCTGACGTTGGACGTTAAACCAACCCAACTACAACTACAACTTACAAGAGACTGCAGGTGTAGTGAGACGATTCACAAAAAAACAGCTCATAGTCCGATAATTTGACACGGCGTCTAGCGTTATGGGTGATCATTCCATCTTTTTTCATTGAAATTTTTATTAATGTTATTATTATTATTATTATTATTATTATTATTATTATTATTATTATTATTATTATTATTATTATTATTATTAAATTAAAATAAGCTTAGTTAAATATCTATTACACTTTTATTTGGACATAATTATTTAGACATTAAACAATGTCGACATTAGACGACTTGGCTTCTGTGATTCCTAGTGTTGGTTAGAAATTGTCACTGGTTTTTCACAAGAATTGAATCAACCCTACCTCACAATAATTTTTTTTTCATCTGCGCTATAATTTGCTTGCCAAATGATTACGGATGCGTTTAAAATATATTAATTGATATAGTCTTATGTCCCTTCCCCCCTTTACACCCAAACCTCCAAAAATTCATTAAAACTGGTAAATATAAAAGAAAGATCGGAAAAAGGTAAGGCTAACCGGTCCATGGTTTTCCATAAAAATTTAACGATCTTTCTCGTTTTCCCTTACTTTTCCGTAAAATTAGTAAATCACCTTTGGCCCTGTGTATATAGTCATATCATTTACTGAAGCGACAATTGTCATATCGTAATAAAGGTACAGAAGGTAAAAAATACTTTTTAATAGTTTTTTTTTATTATGGGGTCACGATGTATTATTTTTTTTTCTTTATTTTAAACTACTGTGTGGTGCCATAACACTCTAAAGCTTTGGTGAACCAGAATAATTATATAGCCTTTTTTATGCAACACCAATTTTTTATGTCATGAACCACACCATTTTATGTTTTGAACAACTTCAATATGTGAGGAACCACATAGAGATGGCATGAATCAAACCAAGTTGTCTTGAACTTCAGTCAATATGTCATTGACTTTTTCAATATGTTATTAACCATTTCAATATTCCATTCATAACACCAAAACAACATGACCTATATTGGGGTATCGTAAACCACATCAAAATGACTTGAATCATAAACCAAGTTGTCTTGAACCACAGTCAAGATGTCATGGACTATGTCAAGATGTCATGAACCACCCCAATATACCATGCACAACACCAAAACGACATGACCTATATTGGGGTATCGTAAACCACATCAAAATGACTTGAATCATATTAAGTTGTCTTGAACCACAGTCAAGATGTCATGGACTATATCAATATGTCATAAACCACATCAAAATGATATGAACCACCTCAAGATATCTGGAGAACCACATCAACGTTAGATGGACCTTAACGAATCGCAAATCATATCGGTACAAAGCACACTAAAATGTCGTGGACTTTGTGAATATGTAATGAGACACAGCAAGATAGCCTAACCCACACCAAGCTGTGTGTGCTGAACCACATCAATATGAGATGAACCACATTTAACGTGTCGTAGACCACAGCAATATGAACCGTACAAAATACACAGACACAGATGCCTTGAACTGCACCAATGTGCCACCAAACTACATCAATGTGTCACCAAACTGCACCATTGTGTCACCAAACTACACCAAGATGTCTGTACTGAATCCCATTAAAATGCAATCAAGCCGTCATAAAAACTACATCAATGTGTCACCAAACTGCACCATTGTGTCACCAAACTACACCAAGATGTCTGTACTGAATCCCATTAAAATGCAATCAAGCCGTCATAAAAACTTGTTGCCACCCTTTTCTGGATCATAAAATCATATAAACGACATAGATTTATAGCTAAACCGCATTAAGATGTCTTTAAATGCCACCAAGCTGTCACAAAAACTTGTTACCACCTTTTTCTGAGTCATAAACGATATAGATTTATGGATATCATACCCAACCAGGGAGTGACGCTTACCAGTTCACTGATACTCTGAGCTTTGGAAGCAAACTTTCACTAATTTTTGTCACTTTAAAGCAGATGCTGTTGACAGATCAGGTATTCGCCGTATATGATCCCCCAGGGGAACCTAGGAGACGTTAAACCCGGAGAGCTATAGAGGACAGATCAGGTCTCACATCCAGAGCGACACCCACAGACAACAGACCCTCGTTAGACAGCAGACAGCACGGTCAAGTCTTGGTCAACTCAACACCAGAGTCCGGTAAAACCTTTGTTTTCGTCTCTATCGCATCTATATTTACTTCGTAATATTATTTCCCCATAATACGGGGGCTCCGTGGCCCTGGGGTAGAACGTCGGCTTCCGAAGCAAAAGGTTCTGATTCGAGCCCTGGCGATTTGACCAGCTGAGACAGGAGTCATGACATACCCGCCCTGACTCGTGGGTAGCAGCACAAAAAATTGTCATACGTCAGTCTTTGGGTCCGTCCACAAAATAGTCTATATAGTGCTGACGTTGGGCTTCAAAATCAACTCAACTCAATAGCCGACTATTGATATTTCCCCCACAAACTAGAGTCGAAAACGTGAAAAATAGATAATGTACACGTTTATCCGATTTGCTTTAAAGTAACAGTGGTGCAGACTTTATATATTTCCCCATTACTCGCACAGTTTTGTATAGATACATACTATACTTTTACGCATCTTGTTGTTTCAGTTTAAGTATTTTGACGGGGTTGGGTTGGTTTTAACGTCCAACAGCAGCACCCTATAGGCTATATTGTGGACGGACCCCAAGACGAATGTCTGACAATTTTATGTGCTGCCACACACGAGACAGGGCGGGGATACCATGACTTCTGTCTCAGCCGGTCACATTATACTGACACCCCCCCCCCTTTACCAGATTGTCTGTGTACCTGAAGGGGGACCTGCACGCCTCAGATGGCGGGGTATTTCTGGAACCTCCCAATTGCCTCTCATGTGACTGCCCTGTGGAAGATGTCTGGATTCAATGCTGGATTGGCGGTGCTTATCTTAGCCGCTGTTGTTTTTCCAAAATGTAGGTTATTATTATAATTATTATTATTATTATTATTATTATTATTATTATTATTATTATTATTATTATTATT
>RQTK01001308.1:100414-110414 GCA_003991915.1 Elysia chlorotica
GGGGGGGGGGGGGGGTTTGCAACTAATCCAATAATCCAATAATGAAGTAAATTTTCTTTCAATTCAAATAGAAATTCGAAGGTTACGGTTATTTAGATCTACATCCACAAAAAGTGCGGATGTTATTCAGACATGATATTCTTTAAAGGTTTGTATCTACGGCTACTTTTCATTGAAAATCAAACTTTTCTTTTCTTTATTTCTGTTCTACTTCAGATATGAAATACATGAACTGAGCATGTAAGTTGAACTCGTTGTATTCGACACATCATCATCGATTTCACCGTTACAGGTAAGTTTTGTTGTTGTTGTTGTTGTTTTGATTTGTTTTTCAATTTGTTTGTTGTTGTTGAGAGATTTTGTGTTTGTTTTTTATGTGTTTTGTTTTGTTTTGTTTTGGGTTTTTTTTTGGGGGGGGGGTTGTTATTGTTGCTGTTTTGTTTTTGTTTTTTATGTTGTTGTTTTTTTTTTTGTAGATATAAATTAACAATTGTTACAAAATATTAAACTTTTTAGGTCTTTATTCTCTTGTATATTTGTATCGACATTAATACGGCTTTATATTACCGTTTTTGCATTTAATGTTTATGTTTGTACCCGTAGGTCTTTATAACCTCCTGTCTTGGTTATGTTTTTCATCATCTATTTCTATCTGTCAGTTCGGCGGGATTCGTCTTATCTATAACAAGAAGTTATTAAAGAAGTTAAACTTCTACGTGAACGTTTCACTTCCAAAAATAAAGCTTTACATATAAAGTGTTGTATATATATATATGGAAAAAAAACAATAACGTCTTTATAGCCTTTAGACAGCTGAATCATTATTTTTTTTAAGTTTTGTGGGTTTTTTTTAAACTAATTTCTATATTCTTTTCTTGCAGTAAGTCCTACTTTTATAGTTAATAACCCTTTTGATCATTATTTTTAAAAAAATCAAGTTTTGTGTTTTAAGCCAGGTGGTCCCTCTCGTTTTATTGTATAGGTAAGTGAATTCCGCTCTCCATTTAAGCAAAAAAAGATCTAAAAAGTATTTTGAAAAATTAAAAAAAAAATTAAAAAAAAACTCACGAAGCGAAGGTCAACCAGCCAACAAAACCTTGTTTGCTATGATCGTATTACCTCCCCTCAGAGCTAGACCCGCCCACACTCCACAGCGGCAGCGCCGGATGTCCCGACAGCCCAGGATGTGACGTGTCAAGCCGCACCGGCGCAGACGAGAACGCGTCATCGCAGCAGACGTGGGTCACAGCTAGGCAGACTCCAAGCGAGCAAACGACGATTGATCAGCAGGAGGCGAGCTGGAAGTCAACCGACCAGCGGGAGAGAGGGGCGGCAACTGCCTTAGATACAAACCTCTCCGAGGACAACTCGCTTGTGCTGGCAGATAAAGACAAGGGCAAGGTAAACGGCTGTGGCAGCTTTGGAAGTGTCTTCGAGGCCAAGGAGGTTTATAAAAGCCACGGGGGCGACAAGGAGCCAAACACGGAGTCCCGGGACAGGGCATCAGAGACAGAAGTCAACGTGAATAGTTCGGTAGAGGCTTATGTTGAACAGCTAGACACCCAAAACGAGGCTCCGGGAAATCCCAAAGTTTCCAATATTGGTAAAGGAGGCCCGTCAGCCGAACCAGCTTCAGATATGTCTCAGAGAGTTGTAAGCTCAGTCAAAGTAGAACTGGGACCTTTTGTAAACCCAGGAGTTGAGATACTTGATGTTAATGGAGAAGAGACTAAGTACCAATTAAATCTGGGTACTATTGGTGGAGTGCCTTTCCAAATCGCGTTGACTCAAAAGACAATAGATGCAGCCCAACATGTGAGCGAACAAGAAAAAGAAGAAGATAGGCTTTGTCCTCGATGCTCTAATAGCATCAAACGTCGTGATGCGGAGAACTCGCAGAAATCAGAAAGGAGGCACTTTGATCATTGGAGGAAAAAAAGCGAAACTGAGGATACAACAAAAAGAGCAACAAATGTCATGGATAAAGTTGGGGCTTCGGATCATGAACAAAATCAAGCATGCGATAAGAAAGGCGAACTAGTTACCCCAAACTTCAGATCTGTAAGGGATATTATTCGCCAGTTTAAGATGTCGGAGCAGAAAGGCAAAGGTTTGCATATGGATAGCAATATACCTAGGGCTCAAGAAAGGGGGAAGACTTTTGCGAGATATTCGGCGACTAAGGCTCAAGCAAATGTGCACCCAAGTCAGACGCTGATGCAGCCAAGGTATCTCAAGAAACCTGACGGGAACATGTCAACAATGCCCCCAACCCATCACAAACGTGCAGGCATAGTGATTCAGAACTCTGTGAACAAACCGACATCAAGGGCCACTAGTTCTATACCGAAGCGAGAAGAAAAACCTGCAGGGGATGCCTCTGTGGCACCACCGGTAAATTCACAAGCGCCTGAAGATAAGAGAAGCGCCTTCGTCCCGTGCAGCGCCAAATCCAGACTTGCTCGGGCGGCCTTGCTCCTGTGGTGGTCCAAGTCTGTGGGCAAGAGCGAGGCCAACGCTTCAAGCATGGACCTGTACAGGAAGGATATATATGGCCGGAGAGCCGGGATCAAACAGGAGAAAAATAGTTCGATTTCAGCACAACCCTTGACTCGGAAAGACCTTAGTAGGGCTGATAGTTTCAAAGATAAGAAAGAGGCGATTGAAAGAGCTTTCAGACAAACGGTAGTGGCGAATGCAACTGTGCAAAAGGTCACTGGAACACCTGTAACGCCGAAGACACCTCTTGGTGGGAGGAAGGAAGGGGGTTTTGTAGGGGAAAAACAACTCGAAGAGAAAAAAAGTGATAAACTTTGTGTGAACAAATCTCGGGAAGAAAAGAGTGGTGCGTCTCAATGCCCAAAGAGCCTCCCAGAAAACTGTATCACAAATGCTTCCCAATCGAGTCCATGTGTCGAAGAAAAGGACACGGGGGGTTGTGTCAAAGAATTTGTTTCACTAGCATCGTTTTTCAAACAAAACAAGGACAGTGCACCGTCTAAGTTAATTGAAAACAGTCCCTCGCAGAAAAATGCCTCAGATGTAGAAGAAAAATCGAGCTGTATTAGTGAGAAAAATGAAGAAGATCCGCCTAACACAGCCTCAACCTTTAGCGCATCCAGGGTTCAACTTTTATCAGAGTTGACTAAACCCAATCTATTGTCTTCGTTGAAGCATGTATCGGCTCCAAGCAGTAAAAGTCAATGCGTGACAAACAGGCCAGAGATTTTCCCGGGCGATGCGTCCATCAAAACCTGTTCAAAGGAAACTCATCTCAACAACAAGGCACCCGCCGATGTGAGCCTATCTCAGCTGGTCAACAAAGATTCGTGTAGCGAACCTTCCGGACAAGGCGTTGATGTTGAAGGTCAAACGAAACCCACACGTCTGATATGCGATTCCCGTGAATACAAAATCAATGTGGAAGAAACTTCAAAGTCGGAGAGAATCGATGAACCAATTCATTTTGAAAAAGTAGATACACTGAAGCCAAAGCAAACGGTGAGCGCATTTTCAGAAGACAAACAAGTATCGTTGCTTAATTGTGATTCTTTGCCAGTTGCAAACGAACAAAAAAACGAAGTGCTAGCGTTTAATTCAGATAAAGATAGTCCAAGTAAATCCTGTGTGATTTCTCCAAAAAATCTTGGTTCAAGCGACATCATTCAAGACAAAAAACTGTATACGCCAAAACAAGATGGCGGCCATGAGGAAATCCAGAGAAAGTCACAGAATGCTGGCATTAGAAACAATGAATGCGATAGTCTCTGCGATTCGGCGGTGAAACCAGTTACCGACAATGAAGATGAATCATCGCAGAGAGGGCTTGGCGTGGACATTCGCCAGAAAATAAGCGAATCTGATGTTCAGGGTGAAAGTCTGAAAGATGATTCTTATGAGGTGGAACTATCCTACTCCAGGGCTGATGTCCAGACGAAAAGCCAGGCTTCCGCTTCCACTGGCGAGTCGTGTTCTTTAGATGAAGACCTGGATGGGGGTCAGTGTGATGTAGAGAAGGCTCTCCTACTGGCCAGACATTTTGTGGAGGAGCTAGAGAGGGTGGCCGATGAGGTGGAGGCTGTTTGTGATCTACGGAAGGGCATTGGTCATTCTGCAAGTGAAGAAGACACGGGGTTTGACTCTTGTGTTGATGGGTTGGAGAAAAGGGAACTTAATAGAGAAGTTACAGCTAGCAAAGCCAATATCGACACAGAGTGCGAGAAGGATCATGATCCGATCATTTCTGTACCTGGTTTGTTCGACGTCCCCAAGTCTCTATTGGAAGATGTCGCGAGGGCGGTCCTACTCACAATTGAAAGAGATACGGATAAAGATACAGGAGAAACGCATCTGTCTTGCTTCCGATTTGTTGGGAACGGCGTTGTGTTCAAGATCCATCCGCCGTCGAAGGACGCAGGAGCGGCATTCGCTGCGGGAGTTAGCGGTCCGGTAAGCGTGAACGTGCCGGGTGGCGAGTCGTCACTCACTTGCGGAGTCTCAGCAGTCGGTAGTGGACTGAGCCACAGAGACGATGCTGTGGCAAAGCGGAGCGGGGTCTCTCAACACTCGAGGAGAAGCAGCACCTCGCGACGAGCGATGAACAGTGCGTCCGATGACAAAGCAAACAATGATAAACCTTTCAGTTTGGTTCGTACCGAAACCAACTTTGTGGAAAAGGGCATTTTCGACAGTGAAAATCTAAGCTCCAACAACGTCGTAGATATTGCTCCATTTAGAACTTTTAATGAGTCACCCGCCACTGAGAAACCGTCTATCTGTAACGATACAGATTTCAGAGAAAGCTATGGCGGCACGAACGCTTGTCACTGGCAAAGTACACCTGCTAAAAAGGAAGTGAACAAAAACACCAACAACAGGGTGAGCAACAAGGCCAGGTCCGAATCGCGTGTTAAGCGGAGCATCCTTCGTAACCACGGCAACTTACGGCGCAAATTTAAAGCGCCTACTTCGGGAAATCTGAGAACGGCTTTTCGAAATTGTCCCAAGAAAACTCCGTGTCAGCCAAAAGTCTCTCCATTCGTCTCGTCCTACCCTAGCAGGGACATTAGCAACAACAGTAGCAACACTGTCTACGATAACGACGACACGTTAAACGGCTGCGAAGTGTCACACAAAAGACCAAGCTTCAATCGATTTTTTGTAGGAGAGTTGGTGTCTCTGATTAAGGCAAACGATACCGGCTCTCTGTTGACAAAGCGGTCACCCGCCAGCTTGCACGAGGTGAACGCTGTCGGAGGTTTCAGAGACGCGTGTACCTACCGGAGCATTCCACGCCTTTGGGTCCCAGGCCTGCTCGCCCCCCTGCCACTCAGTCTGTGCTGCTCCAGCGTGGTAGACCTCGGCAACGCTCCCGAAGACGCAGAGAATCGACCAGGATCCCCTGCTCACCAAGGGGGAAAGCCGAGGCCAATGCGCTGGCTGTCCAAGTCTAAAGGCATGCTGGGAATCTCGGGGAAAACTCAGACTTGGTTTCAGGAGCCGACCGAGACGCAGGAAAGCGAGGTGCGTGAAGAATCTTCTGTGCCAGGAAAGGAGGTCAGTTTTCAAGGCAGCGAAGTGGATGCTATCTCTACAGCTGTGTCGGCCATAGACTCTAAGAATATTCGCCAGAGTAGAAAGTCGTTTCGTAAATCAAACCAAGGATTTCCCGATATAGGATCTTTGGTTAAAGGAAGGTTCTTCGTGAGACGTTCTCGCTCTCCATATTGCCAGCGACCACCCTCATGGGATCATTTCAGAGAAGCTTCTCCTGACTCCAGTCCGGCGTTTGAGAAGCCGCTAGAAACTGTTAGTGAGAAAGAAACACTAAGGACTCAATCAGATAAAGCTGCAACTAAACAGAAGAAACATGGAGACCAATCATTCGAAGCTTTCAGCGAGCGAATAGAGAAGAGTAATCAACAACCTGCGACTCTTGGTGAGGAACACAGTAAAGGAAGTTCTCAGCTGCTTGAAACTCTTGGTACAGAAAAACCTGAAAGTTTCAAAGACCAAAAGAAGCAGATACCTCAATCATCTGAATTGTTTGATGAGCAACGTAAGCAGAATACTCAACCAGTTGAAAATCAAAGAGAAATGGATGGGCAAACCCGCCTTCCTCCTAAGACAAATAAAACTGAAGCGACTTTCTCAACCGCACAAGACAAGGCACCATCACATGAGTGGTCACGTGACAACTCCCCTCTGTCGGAGTCCCCAGCCAAGCTTGTGCCGGAAAGCCTGTACACGATTGGAACTCTCAACAGGTACTTCACCACAGAGATCATGACACGGGGCATCTTCCAAGTGTGGAGGAAAATCACCAAGTCGACGAAGTATAACGTACCCCATACTTCTGCAGCAAACGATACAACCAGCCCCAAGAGAACAAGATCTCCCGAGTCGCAAGGGTCCTCCAGTAAGGCAGATGATGTTTCTAACGATATTCAACAGATAAACTCCCTCAAAGAAACGCCTGAGGAGACGGTCATAATAGTAGACACGGAAAATTCTATGTTTCTTGATAGTGGTGCAGGAGAATGCATCCGAACTCATGTATATGAAAGAGAAAAGGCAAACGCGAATTTAACCGATGGTGTGATACACAATGCTGTTGTTGATTCTGAAGAAGCAGCGTCTCCGAGTGAGCCTATAGCAGCAGTAAGGCACGAAGCTGATGGTACTGAGAGCAATGAGGCTGAACTGAACCACCGGGAGAGTGAGTGCCATTGGCCAAGTTTTTACGACGATCGCGGAAACCCCGTGGCGTTGGTGGACAGAGACTACGAGAACACGAGCCCTGATAATGAAATGTTTATCGAGAACGCTAGGTCTGAATCGAAACTGGAATCTGATAACAGCTGTGGCTCTAAGTTAAACCAGATGGAGTGTTGCAGTGGGAACCACGGAAGGGAAGGTGAAGGTACAGATGGTAGTGATACCGAAGATTATATCGATATCGATCAAGTTAATATCGATGCAGATATAATTGTAGAGCACAGTCCAGAAATATCTTTGTATGAACCTTTAGACAGCCACAGTGTTGCCCAGACAGGTAACTGGTCCAGTGATGCCGATGAAAGAGCTACCAGTCATACCGTTGATGCGTTTGAAAACACTGGCGATAAGGACGATACTTTATCGTGTTTCGATAGTGCATCATCCGAGGACCTTTCCACCAAGCCTAACGAAGCGACTCTGTGGGCAAATGGAGGTGAAGATCAGTGCTGTTGTACCCCTGAGGAGTCTGGCAATGTGACTTCGTTTAGTGAGAGCAACGTTTGTATGTGTGATGCACCGAACCAGTTGGGCAGCATGTCAAGCGGTCAAACTTCAACAGTACGGCCTGACAAGTCCGAGACGTCTGATACGTCCGAAACATCGTGTACGTCTGAAAAATCGGGTACGTCTGACAAGACCAACCAGCCTGACCTTCCATCGCGCTATAAACTCTCAATCCGTGAAAGGAAAAACACAAAAGCCAAAAGAACAAAGCATAACACTAAAGAAGTTACAAGAAAAACAAAAGGTGAAAATGCAGTCTCGCGAAGAAAAAGTTCAGAAACCAGAAATGCGAGAAGAACAGATGATATCGGCCGCGTAAATAACAAGAGTTCGTCTTACCCAACAACTAACACCAAGGATGAGAGATCTGGACGTTTGTCACCTCGTGAAAGTACAATGGTGCAACGCAAAAACAAAGAGAAGCGTTGGTCTGAGTACTGGAATGATCGAACTGACGATGATGTGTCCACTTCCCAAAGAAGTGGCGCTTGTGGGTCCTGTTCCCGTGTGTCCATAGCCAGCATGGAGGACATGGCTAACTGGTCGGTTCTCACAAGAGATGCCATCGAAGAAAGTTTAGATCTTGGTGCAGATGTGGACAATGATCCAGAATACGCAAGAGGCGTTTTCACAAAGAACTTGGAGGGTGAAACTCGGAAAATGCCAGAGGTAGAAAGCGATGGCGATACGTCTAAGGATGTCCCGTGTCATGAAAGGAACAGTCTCAACGGAGGAGATCGCGTGAAAGCCAGGCCGTCGAACAGAAAGAGGTCCGCTCGGAAAACCTCCCCGAAGTTTAACGGAGAAGAGAGCGGTCGTTCGAGCGGGAGGAGCCGGAACAAAAGAAGGTGGCAGTTCAGGGAGACACCTACCAAACTCCACGGATCTTCTCCTCCCAGAAGCTCAGAAAACCGCCAGGAAAACGTATATTATTCGAGCGAATTTCCTTCAGAGGCAGAGAGCAGGTTTGACAGTGAGAGAGTTTGGAACGAGACACAGAAGCAGCTAAGGGATACACAGCCCCAGGTCTATATATCGCCTCTTCAGGAATTCTCAGACAACGAACCGGGTTATGAATTCTACTCTGCCGAAGTTCTCTCGGACAGTCCGCGAAAAGACATGCAGCCAGAGGAACTCTCGTCACCAGAAGACGTGTCGCAGGGCAGAGTGGTGGAGTTTCCCCTCCGCATTCACGAGATCACCCGAGAAGAGGAGGAGACCGAGGAAGAGACGAGGGTGCTCACGCTGGAGGAGCCGCAGAAGAACGTCTACATCAACATGACGTTCCAGAGATACAAGCCTCGCAAGGTGACTCAGTTACTCTCTCTCTCTCTTTTTCTCTCTGTCTCTCTGTCTCTCTCTCTCTCTCTCTGGCTCTCGGTCTGTCTCTCTCTCTCTCTTTTTTTCTCTCTGCCTCTCTCTCTCTGGATCTCGGTCTGTCTCTCTCTCTCTTTCTCTCTGTGTCTCTCTCTGCCTCTCTGTCTCTCTCTCTTTCTTTCTCTCCGTGTCTCTCTCTGTCTCTCTCTTTGTCTATCTCTGTCTCTATCTGTCTGTCTGTCTCTCTCTCTTTCTGTGTTTGTCTGTCTGTTTGTCTCTCTCTCTATCTCTCTCTCTCTCTCTCTCTCTCTCTCTCTCTCTCTCTCTCTAGCTCTCTAGGTCCCCAGTTAATTTTAAGATTCTCTCTAACGTATGACAGTTTAACTTGTGAGGTGTTTAGAATAGCAAGTAAAAAGCAAGACCGTCTTTCACAAAAAATGCTTATATGCCAAACATAGAAACGTATAGACAGCTGTGTGTGGCTATAAGGAGAGAACAAGGCACCCTGAATTAATACATTTAACATGCAATATGTTTTCCTCTCTCTCTCTCTGTGTCATTGATGGTACCCAGTTGTTCTATTAAACCAAGTAACTCACGCTCGCATAATTATGACACCGATTGAGTAACGGTGCTTCAGTAAATGGCTCACAGTCTATGCGTCTAACGTGGGCCTAGGTTTAGATTTGGCATTAGTTCTACTGTTGACTCGGAGGACCCACGTTACTGTGTATAACCAAGTGGTATTAATTATCATTTTGTCCACTAACCATGTTTTAAACTTTAATATGTCTGTAGGGTATACAGACATGTTGTTCCTTCATAATCAGTCAACTGTTTATCAGTATAAATTCAAAGAGTGGTCTATTGAATTCTCAAAGTGATTTACTATCAGGCAACTGCTGGATTCCGACTGAAGTAACACAGTAGATTAATATCATATATTTTACAGTCCTTGTGTCTTTTTCCATTTCGTTTTGTTGTTGTTATTGTTGTTGATTTGGGGGGGGGGAGGGGGGTACTGGATTTTTTATGCTTTCTCGATGCCATGTCTTTGGTAAATCAAAAACTATCCTGGAAAAAAAACGTGTACAATTTTCTATTACCTTCTACGCCCTCATGTTCCAAATGTTCTCTTCCCATTGATGTCCTACCCACCCCCTGACGCGCCGCACGCCTGCACAGACCAGCGACTACCGCGGCTTCAGCCTGAGGAGCGAGGCGCGGCGACTGTACCTGCCGCAGGACCTCGACGACCGCCTGCCTGCCCGCAGTTTGAGTCCGCCGCGCCGCCTGGTCTGCGAGCCCGAGGCGTTCGCCGGCAAAAACGCGGCAAGCGATCGACGCCAGCTCATCTTGGAGAACGGGACGAGCAGGCGGGCGGCCAAGCGTTCCATGC